>VDFB02091725.1:0-142018 GCA_007258455.2 Sequoia sempervirens | reverse complement strand
GAGGCATCCATGGATGTTAATTCAAAATCCCTAGCTATTTCTGAGGGTAAGAGTAGAAAAAAGAGAAATACTCCTAAGACCTCTAGGGTTGATGAGTATGATACAAGTGGTGAGGAGGAGGTGGACTGTTCCTACTACAATCAGAATTTTGTGTTGGTGACAAGAGGTAAGAAGTTGAAGGGTGTTGCTTAGGGTAAAACAAGAAAGGAGGATATTGGTTTCAGGGTCTAGATGGGGATTTCCCCTGGTACTAATTTGTTGAAAAAATAGGGGCCAAAGATGAGGAATCTTCCTAAGAATATTAAGAGGAAATAGGTGCATGAGCATGATGGTAATTCATAGGGAGTTGAGGATTAGATGATGGAGTAGAACTTGACTAAAAGCGATGTTGTTTCTGGAAAGAAAGGGAAGGAGGCCCCTGACAAAGATGATATCAGCAGTGACTCCTAGGAGGATAGTGCAGTTGACAGGGATGTTTTCAACATTAGGAGGGAAGATATGCCTAATTTTCTTGGCATGGAAAAAGAGGGTTCCTTAAACCTGTACAAGCTTTTTAAATGGGTTTTCCATGAAATGAATTTTACCAATGTCAGGGTTAGAGAAATGAATAACAATTCTAATGAGCCTTCTTCCTATAGGGGCCCTAATGTTTAGGATCAAGTCAGTGAGGTTCAACTAGAGGTTAATCATCTTTTCGATACTCTTAAAAATTCCTATGAGCATAAAATTGTTGTTCTCAAAGATAAGTTTGAGTGTGTCAATCAAAAGTTGGAGAAGGTTCTTGAGGTGATCAAGCATGCTATGTGTAATGAAGCCAAAGGTTTGTGTTTGTTGAACAAGAAATCCAAGAAATGGTTGGGGGACAACTCTGGTATGAAAGATGTGATGGCTGGTGTGGAAGCCCAACAAAAAGTGGCGAGTGAGATGGGTCCTTCTGCTAGAACCCATAACAAAACTAAATTGAAGGCTAATGTTGGAATTCCTATTGAAGAGGTAGTGGAAGTTATGAATATTCATCAAAATATAATTGATAGTGACCTAGAAGTGGCGGACATCCTGAAGAATCTCTAATCACGTGCTATTTTTTGTGCCTTTTTTGGTTGTTGTTTTGCTAGTTTTTGGCTGCTTGCTCTATTTTTTATTATCTATTAAAGTAGTGTTTTATTTTGTAATGGGTTTCAAGGTCCCTTCAAAACCCATTTTACTTATAATAATGAACAAATAGTGCGTGTGTGATTTATTTTGAAATAGAAAGGATTTAGCACTTCAAAAAATCTTTGACAAATTTTAACTTGAGGATACATCTCAAGAAATTTACCAAAAAATTATGTTTGAGTCATATCCAAAAAATGCTTTGGATGTGGTTCATGGTTTTGACTACCAATTGTCCTTCTTACCACATCCCTTTGATTCAAAGATACCCTTTTGTTATTCTTCCAAAAGTCTTCAATTTAGGGATTGCAATGCTTCAACAATTGGTTTATCTTTTCATGGTAGTCTCCTCGAGAATGCCCATAATTCATTGTCATCTGTTTCCTCAATTATTTGGTGCCTTCCAATGGCTCTCAATAAATTTTTTCTATTTATCCTCAATGCTTGACTTGTCTTTCTAATGAGATGAGATTTCTTCATTTGATTACTTAATATTATTGATGTAATGACACATCATGTGACATTACTATTTTCGATGCATGAGGTGCTACCCACACTCTTATATGCACTTATTAGATTCTTCACAATAGATTTTTCACTTAAAGCTTCCCATGTTCTCAACCCAAGAATCTTCATAATGGACCTATACTTTTGACTTCTCATTATTTCAACACATAGTTGATATCTTTCAATTTCATTCAACCCTTCAAATAACAATCTCCAAATCTTATTAGCATATCTTCTACAAGTATGTTTTGGAATCTTATCAACCATTTCTTGCAAAATATTCTCATCAATATTAATCAAATACTTTGGCTTTCTTTGCAAAATTCTAGGAGGTGTTCTCAAGGGTAAATTTTCCTCAACATTAGGAATTTCATCAATATTGAAATGAGAAGGGATAGATGGAATACCTTCGATCAGAGATGGAATAGATGGTGTACCTTGAAGTTGAGTTGGGAAAGATGGTGTACCTCCTTCTTCACATGTGAGTGATGTACTTTCAACTTGATATGTGGTAGATGGTGTTCCTCTTCAATTGTCACATCTTCTTCTATCGTGTTCAATTTCCTCCTTTCACATAGTTGCCTCATTTGTTATCTTTTCTTTGTATTCTTAGCTTCTTGTTCCTCTTCAATTGGCATGTCTTCTTCTATCGTGTTCAATTTCCTCTTTTCACGAATTTGCCTCATTTGTTCTCTTTTCTTTGCATTCTTAGCTTCTTGATCCTCCTGTGTTAGAGGAATCCTTGATCATTTCCTCGACATGACAAAGAATTGTATTTGTAGCATGAAAAAGAGATAAAGATTAGTTCCACCATAGTACTAATCAAGTAAAGAAATACGAAACTAAGGTAATTTTTATTGATTCTCAAGTTTGTGCATGAATAGGGTAGCAAAGAGCATGAGGAGAGACAAGTTGTAATGACTTAACATTCATAATGAGCCTATGGTTGTCCTACATTCATTAGGGCTATCCTAATGGACTTATGATACTCCCAATGAAGCTATGACTGTCATAGATTCATTAGGACTGCCATAATGAAGTTATGACAATCCCAATGAAGTTATGACTATCCTAAGATAGTTTTGAAAGGCCTAATGAAGTTAAAGCCTATCTTAACAAGGTTATGACAATCATAATGATAATGACATATGTAAGAATGACACTATGCAAATTTGATGTAGATAGAATGATGAAACATTAGGAACTTGAGTTGGAACCAATGCAACCCCCATGACACATGCAAACATGCCACCATATAAAATTTATGTAATGTTGCTCGATATCCTAATAGGGATTGTAGCTCCTTGAAAATTGAATGTGGGATGGCATCACATAGTCAATTTGACAAGAGAGAAGCAATTTGATGTGGTGATTTTGGCACACTAACCAATAATATATTTATCTTCAAACGAAGGGTAGATGTTGAGTACTATAAAGATAAGGATGATTAATATGATGCATTTGGTTATATTAAAAACTCTAATCTAATCCCTTAGCAATATCTAATGCATTTGATTAAGGCTATGCATATTGAGCACTCATAATTATGAATACTTAGCAAAATCTAATACCAAAATCAACATGATAAAAAAATCAAAGCATTATATTAAGCATGTATGATAAGAAGTGATAAAGAAATATAAGATAATGAAGGAAAATGTAAAGCACATGTATAAAGGATCAACATACCTTAAAATCAGAGATTCGATTTGAGAAACTACCAATTATGTGTAGTTTGTTCTTCTTATTGCATCAAAGTCCTCAAGAATTTGAGCTTTTCAAAAAAAATCTTCCTTAAATTCAATGTTTAACTCTATATAAATCTAATAGAACTACTAAAAACTACAAAATTAACCAATCTATGATGTGAAATTATAATGTAATAAAATCATAATTAACATTGCAACACTACAAACATGAAAATATGAGTTCATATAATCAAATACGATGTAAAAACTCTATTATTTCCTCCTTTCTAAGTTGGAAACCCAGAAAAAGGTGGTACAAAGGTGGTGGAATGTGTAAAAATTGCATGTGATTTCCCCAATAGAATAAAAAATCATTTTTTATTGGATAATGCACAAAAGAAGGAGAATAACAGAGCATGTCAGTGTAGATCACGAGTCCCCTTAATTTTTTACTATTTTTAGTGCAAGCTAAAATGCACTTGCATTATAATGTGCTCACGTTATAACACACTCGTGTTATAACGTGAGCATATTTTGGATTGCTTTATAAATGGCCAAAATTCAACTTTCTCAAAGCGTCCTCACATTTTGAAAAAGTTGATTTTGTAAAGGTTTTCCAATTGTCATCATGTGTCAATAGGGAGTTGGGTTGAGGTACATCTATGAGACCTTTCTTAAAGCAATTATGACATAAAGTAAGTGCTATGTATGTCTCATTTTGTGTGTGATATGAAGTTTCGCCATAATTTCCTATACACTCAATCCTACACATTAACCCTCAACCCTCAACCCTATGCCTTATATCCTCAATCCCTCAACCCTTAAACCCTTAATCCCTCAACCCCTAAACCTCAATTAAACCTCTACCCTATACAAGATACCCCCACCCCTCAACCCCAAAACCTCTTAAACCCTTAAAACCCTCAACCCCTCATCCCTCAAACCTCAACCCCCAACCCCAAACCCTTGAACCCTAAACTCCCCAAAACTCCCTAAACCCTTAAACCCTTCCCTCAACCCTCTACCCTATACATTAAATCCTCAACCCTAATCCATCAACCATATACCTTAAACTCTTAATCCCTCAATCCTCAACCCTTAAACACTCAACCCTCAAACCCTTAACTCCTCAACCCTCAACCCCAGTCCATCAACCCATAAACCCTTGAACTCTAAACCCTTAAAACCTCAACTCTCAATCCTCAACCCTCTACCCTATACATTAAACCCTCAACCCTAATCCCTCAACCCTATACCCTCAACCCTTAAACCCTTAAACCCTCAATCCTCAACCTTCAACCCTTAAATCCTCAACCCTAATACCTTGACCCATAAACCCTCAACCCTATACCCTCAACCCTTAAACCCTCAATCCTCAACCCTCAACCCTCTACCCTATACTTTAAACCCTCAACCCTAATCCATCGACCCTATACCTTAAACCCTTAATCCCTCAACCCTTAAACCCTTGAACCCTAAACCCTTAGACCCTCAACCATCTACCCTATACATTAAACGCTCTACCCTAATCCATTGACCATATACCTTAAAACATTAATCCCTCAACCCTCAAATGTAATCCCTCTACCCTATACAGTAGACCCTAAACCCTAATCCTTCAACCCTCAACCTTAAACCCTTAATCCCTCAACCCTCAACTCTCTACCCTATACATTAAACCCTCAACCCTAATCCCTCAACTTTATACCCTCAACCCTTAAACCCTTAAACCCTCAACCCTCAACCCTCAACCTCAAACCTCAACCCTTAAAACCTCAACCCTAATCCCTCAACCCTATACCTTAAGCCCTTAATCTCTTAAACCCTCAACCCTTAAACCATTAATCCCTCAACCCTAAACCCTCAACTGTAAACCCTCTACCCTATACATTATACCCTCAACCGTAATCCCTCAATCATATACCCTCAACCCTAATCTCTCAACCGTATACCCTCAACCCTCAACCCTCAACCTTTAAACCCTCAACCCTCACCCCTCTACTCTATACATTAAAACCTCATCCCTAATCCCTAAACCTTATACCCTCAACCCTTAAACCCTAAACCCTTAAAACCTCAACCCTCAACCCTATACCTTAAACCCTCAACCCTAATCCCTCGACCCTATACCTTAAACCCTTAATCCCTCAACCCTCAGCCCTCAACTGTAAAACCTCTACCCTATACATTAGACCCTCAACCCTAATCCCTCAACGCTCAACCCCTAAACCACAATCCCTCAACCCTTAAACCCTCTACCCTATACATTAAACCATCAACCCTAAACCCTAATACTTAATCCCTCAACCCTAAACCCTGAACCTTGAACCTTGAACCCTCAACTGTAAACCCTATATCATATGCATTATACCCTCAACCCTTTACCTTAAACCCTAAACCCTCAACCCTCAACCCTAATCCCTCAACCCTTAAAACCTCAACCTTCAACCCTCACCCCTTTACCTTATACATTAAACCCTCAACCCTAATCCCTCAACCCTATACCTTAAACCCTAATCTCTTAACCCTCAACCCTTAAACCCTCATCTCTTAAACCATAATCCCTTAAACCCTCAACCCTTAAATACTCAAGCCTAATCCCTAAACCCTTAAACCTTAAACCCTAAACCCTAAACCCTTACAACCTCAAACCTTAAACCATAAACCCTCAAACCTCAAACCTTAAACCCTCAACCCTCAACCCTCCACCCTCAACCCTCAACCCTCAACCCTCAATCCTCAACCCTCAAACCTCAACCCTCAACCATCAATTCTCAACCCTGTACCTTAAAACATAATCCCTCAAATCTCAACCCTAATCCCTATCCCTCAACCCTAAAAACTCAACCTTGAACCCTCAACTGTAAACCCTCTACCCTATACATTATACCCTCAACCCTAATCCCTCAATCCTATACCTTAAAACCTAAATCCTCAATGCTCAAACCATCAACTCTCAGCCCTCACCCCTCTACCCTTTACATTAAACCCTCAACCCTATACCTTAAATCGTAATCTCTTGACCCTCAACCCTTAAACCCTCAACATTTAAACCCTAATCCCTTAAACCCTCAACTCTTAAACCCTAAACTCTTAAAACTTAAACTCTAAATCCTTAAACCCTTAACCCTTAAACCCTAATCCCTTAACCCTCAACCCTAAACCCTAAACCCTATCCAGAAACCCTCAACTCTATCCCTAAACCCTCAACCCTCAAAACTATACCTTAAACCCTTAACCCTCAACCCTTAAACCCTTAAACCTAAACCCTAAACCCTCAACCCTAAACCCTCAACCCTCAACCCTTAAACCTTCAACCCTCAACCCTCAACCCTTAAACCCATATCCCTACAACTCTCAACCCTCAACCCTCAACCCTCAACCCTCAACACTAATCCCTCAACCCTCAACCCTTAAACCCTAATCCCTTAAACCCTAAACTCTCAACCCTCTCCCTTAAACCCTCAACCCTTAAACCCTTAACCCTCAACCCTAATCCCTCAAACCTTGACCCTTAAACCCTAAACCCTCAACCCTTAAACCCTCAATCCTTAAACCCTAAACCCTCAACCCTCAACCCTCAACCCTCAAACCCTTAAACCATACATTGTACAACCTCAAACCTCAACCCTATACTTAAGCCCTAATCCGTCAACCCAATATATTAAACCCTAATGGACCTACACCCTATACACTTAGTCTTGGACACTCAACCCTGAACATTATCCCTCAACCCTCAAACCTCTACCATATACCCTATACTTATTCCCTAAACCCTCAACCCTCATCCCTATTCCTTATACCCTCAACCTTATACCCTAAACCCTATACCTTAGACACTCAACCTTAAACATTATCCCTCAACTATAAACCCTCAAATATCAACCCTATACTTAAGCCCTAATCCCTCAATCCTCAACCATATACCTTAAACTTTGAACCCTACAACCTCAAACCTCATCCCTATACCCTATAAACTCACCATTATACCCTAAACTGTAAATATTATCCCTCAACACTATACTTAAACCCTAAACCATACACTCTCAACCCTTCATCCTATGTCTTATACCCTCAATCCATACCATAAACCCTAAACCCAATAACCTATTTACCCTAATCCCTATACCTTACACACTTAATCTTATAAACTCAACAAGATGAATATTATCCCTCAACTATAAACCCTCAATCCTCTACCCTATACCCTCAACCTATTACTTAAGCCCTAGTCCCTCAACCCTCATCCCTATACCCTATACCCTCACCCTTATATACCATAAACCCAAAACCCTTACATACATACATACAAGCATACATACATCCATACAAGCATACAAGCATACATACATACATACATACAAGAATACAAGCATGCATACATACATACATACATACAAGCATACATACATACATACATACATACATACATACATACATGCATGCATACATATATTCATACATACATGCATACATACATACATACATGCATACATACATACATACATACATACATACATACATGCATGCATACATACATGCATGCATACACACATACATACATGCATACATACATACATGCATGCATACATACATGCATGCATACACACATACATACATGCATACATGCATACATACATACAAACATACATTTAACAAACTTCCACAAAAATAATTTTAAGCGAGACATAACGTGAGCATGTTATAATGTGCTCGCATTATGCCTTGCTTTGGGAAACATAAAGCAAGACAAAGCAAAAACAAGCAAAATGTAAGGCAAGACCTAACACAAGCGCATTATGTCTTGTTTTGGGAATCCCCAAGCCTTTTGCTTGGATTTTCTTTCTATTTTCAACCCAAAGGCTTGGAGTGCTTTCCCAACATCCAAAGACATGTTTTTGCATGTTCTACAAAATTTCACATAAACTCGTTTGTGCTAACTGTCAAGTTTGCACGTATTTCAAGGTCGAGTAAATCAAACACTTGGGTAATGCTAATCTCTCTCTTAGCTATTTAATGATGTAATTTTTTTCACATTTTGACTATGTTAAGGCTTTCATCTTTAATTTATTTTCTTTGTGTGTCCGTTTTTTTATCAAAAACCAATGTTTGGTATTTTTTACTTTATTTTTTAACTATTCATTGAAATTTTAAATAAATTACATTTTTTAAACTAGACTCAATTCTACACATACTAAAAAAAATTATTTTCGATTAGTTTTCAAAAATTATAGGGGTTCCATGACCAAATTTCTATCGATTTGATGCTTTATATTATATTCACCCATGTTTGGTCAAGCCCCCACTCCCCCTAAATGGTTTACTGTTGGGATAAACCAATATGATAGTTTTGTTACTTGTGCTTTTGGTGTGATAATGTGAGAGATGTTGTATATGTGAGTAAAGTGGTTCAAAGCAAATGTCTTGTTGTGTTGAGTTCTTTTGGTGGCTATGTGAAAACCCCATGCTTGTGGGTGAGCTATTTTTTTTACAACTCTGTGGATGGGAGGAGAGCCCATCAGTACTTGATGTTGGTTTTCTTCTTTGTTCTTTTTGAGGTTTTAGATGTAGATTCAAGATACATGTTGTGAAGTTTCAAGTCTATGGGTTGGAAAGGAAAATATGGCTTTGAGTTCACGATTGTCTTTTTGATGTATTTTATGGATCAAATGTTAAAGAGTTAAGATTGTAACATTTTCTTTGTTTGAATGTGTTTCAAGCATACAATCATGAATTTCACTCAAGGAAAGAAATTAAAAGTAACTTCAATGTGCAAGCATATGTATTGATTTTTTTGTTTGAATGCAAATGCATTATTTTGGTATCAGAGTGGGGTTCCAACACTAGGAACTCTGGGTTTACTTGTTTTGCTTAGGATCCCAAATATGTGTAATGTTGTAATTATTGAGTAATATTGAATTGTTGATATTGTGGGGTGAAGCAAATAAGTGACCTTGTCCTTAGTATTGTAATAAAAGGTTAAAAGTAGAATGTTAATTATAGCTTGTTTAAAAACACCTAAAGTTATATTCTCTCATCCTTTGAATTCAAATGTCTTAGACTCTTAACAAGGTTGTGTGATTATTGTCTCCTTATCCATGTTAAGAGCAAGTTGTTTTTCTTAGGAGGGAATTTCTTTGAAGCACATAAGCTTATGAAAATTTCATTTGGAGAATCTTGATGTCGTTAGTTACAAGATTATTTATTCAAAACGTAACTTATCTTAGCGGTGTTAATAAGTTTTTTTTAAAAAAAATTTATGGTTTAGGTTGAGTAAATTTTAGGGCATGACAAATGAAAGCTCTTAGTCTCTATATATGATGTAGTAAAATTAATTACTTAATGATCTCTCTTTATGAACTAATCTCTTAAAGCTTGCCCTTAAATACAAGATCCTCAGTGCTTAATTTAAAATATTTGGTGCATAAATTTATGAGTAACAACCATATTTTCTTGAAGGATCAACTTGAGAAAGTGAGAAACTAGTTTTGTAATAGGAAGACTAGGTCATGTGGATGGTCACATATAAAGAATAACTCTACAATCTACTCTAGAATGATAGAAACTTTCAAATATAGAACCGTCATATTCTCATGATAGATTGAACATAAGTAATATTAAATTTAGGATTAAGATGAACTTGGACAAAACTAAACATAAAGACAATACATTTAAATGAAAAAACCAAATATAAGTTCGTAAAAAAATAAAATAAAAGACAAAATATATACTTTTCTTCACATAACCATTTAAATTTATTCTCTCGCTCGAAATTAAAAGTGACATGTTTTTTTATAAGATAAGCAACATTTACAGGGTGTTGTACCCTTTACACAGAGAGCCCTCAGGGCCAAAAAGAAACTAGTTCAAACCAGAATGAACTAGGAAAAGAGAAATAGGACACACACAAAAACAACTAACAGATAGTTGTCGAACCACAAACAAGGACTAGAAAACCCCATAATCTGAGGGGACTAATCTGACTCCCTTAACCCTAGGTCACGAAGATGTGACAGATTTTGGGAGTCCCTTTTGTTAGAGTAATAAGTTATTATGCTTAATTAATTACATCACATTGATTAATTAATTAAGTCACTTATTCCTCTTTATTACTTAAGCTAAACTTAGGCACATTAATAATTAATTATTAATTATTAAGTGTGCACACTAGGGTTTCATTTAGGGTTTCCCTTTTAGGGTTTCTTGATCTCCTTCATAAGGATTGATCATTTTGTAATAATTGATTCTCTTAATGCATTTTTACTGAGAGGCTTTACAGAGCATATTTTGGTTCTTCATATCTTTTGCATGTGACAGGTATCCATCTTGCATGCAGGTGATCTTGGATTCTAACATGGTATCAGAGCTCCAGACCTGCAGCTGCCTGTTCGTGATCTGAAGATATGGCCTCTTTGTGAGTTTCAGGTGCAAGGGTTTCCACAGATAATTTTTTGATTGAATCTGGGGGTAGCCTAATTTTCTGGGCATTTTGGGACAAAACGGACCTCACCATTGAGTCCGCAGCGCCCAAAAACCCCCATTTTCATATAAAATTTGTCTATTTTGGTGCAAGTTGGTCGAGAAGGCAAAAAAAATTTCTCTGGGGGGCCGTACGGCCTCCCCAGCACACAGATCGAGGCAAAAAATTCAAAAAAAATAAAAAAAAATGCCTTTTTGGGGAACTGTGCGGGCGCGGCCAGTTCTAATGGAGACCGTCGCCCGCCCGCCACCCGGCGGCCTCCCACCGGCCACCGCCGCCCGCACTTCCCACCAGAGCCGCCACCCTGCTCCGCCAGCCCCTGTGGGCTCCAAAATCTGCAGCGACGGTCACATGGGGGACCGGGCGCTATGCGCCCAGCCCCCCAGCCACTCTCAGCCCCCTGCGGCCAGGCCCCGGCCACATGGAGAACCGGGAGCTCCGCCGAAGGACAGCCCCTGCCGCTCAGCCCCTGGTCGCCCACAGGACCAGGGGTCCGAAATTTTTTTTTGCAGGGAGCCGATTTTTTGTGGCGACGGCCAGACGGCCGTCAAATTTAATCTCGTGAACTGATGACGTCAGCGTACGGCTGGCCCTCTTTGCCCTCCAAACCCTAGTTTGCCCTAAAGAAGCAGTTTTTTTCTTTTGGCCATAACTTTGGCATACGGTATCAAAATCGGGCAAACGAGATATCGCCGGAAAGCTGGTTCCGAGCACTTTCATTTGGTGTAGTTTATTTTACAGTATTTTTCTATTTTTCTGCATTTATTACTGTTTGAAGTCAGATGTTGTTTTTGGACTTCTGAGCTCATAATTTTTTGCCACGATCTCCAATTTTTGCCTCGTTTGTGGCATTGGAAAGGTATTAAGGAGCTCTATGTTTCTGTCCATGCACTTTTTTTGTATCTATCCCAGGTTTATCAGTTAGTCCATATTTGGCTCGATGGGTTGTTTGGCGATTACTTGGATATTTTGGCAGTTGGGAGAGTGCATCTTGCATCTTTGCACTTCGTTTTCAGTAATACATCATTCAATAATTGCTTGCTGCTTCATAGATTCTAGAGTTGTTCCAGTTTGGAGTTTTCGAGTGTTCTGTGGCATCGGGTCTTTTGTTTCTTTATCATGATTCCTTGAGTCAATCAATGACTCTCATCCGGTTTCAGTAGTATATAGAAGAATATTTCCTTGCTTGCCTATATCAAGTTCCAGTGTTACTCTACAGAGTTCTTCCAGTGCTTCTTTGCAGCATGTTATCTCATTGTAAGGGGGGTTTTGTCCCACTGGGTTTTTCCTTCTCTTACTTCTTATTGCATTTGTAAATGGGTACTTTGATCAGGGCCTAGTTGCCGGGACCCATCTTTGCTTTCATGCATCTTATTCTAGTGTTTTAGCTTCTTCCTAAGTTCATCTTAGAGTGTTAGAGTAATAAGTTATTATGCTTAATTAATTACATCACATTGATTAATTAATTAAGTCATATTCCTCTTTATTACTTAAGCTAAACTTAGGCACATTAATAATTAATTATTAATTATTAAGTGTGCACACTAGGGTTTCATTTAGGGTTTCCCTTTTTAGGGTTTCTTGATCTCCTTCATAAGAATTGATCATTTTGTAATAATTGATTCTCTTAATGCATTTTTACTGAGAGGTTTTACAGAGAACATCTTTTTTGATTCTTCATATCTTTTGCATGTGACAGGTATTCATCTTGCATGTAGGTGATCTTGGATTCTAACACCTTCTTCTTTCTCAGCACAACAGACCAGGAAGACTCAGAGTTGAAGTCCACCGAGCGAGGCTCAAGAAGCAGATCCATAATAGCCACCAAGGGCAAAGAGCTACGACTCAGTGGGGGAGACGACAACGCAAGGGAGGAAACAAGATAGATCGATGGACCAATAGAGGCAAACAACGATGTTCATGTAGGCTTAGACAGAACAATGTCAGCAGATCGAGCCAATAATGGCTTCATGGAAGGGATAGCCGAAAGAGGAGTGGACATAGGCTCTTGAGAAGACTCAATAGGGTTGTCCTCCGTAGAAGAAACTTTCAAAGGACGAGAACCCACTGTGAGGTTATTCGAGAGATAATCCTTCCACCAAGTAGCAGTGCCCTTGCGGCGAGCTTGTGGGAAATTAGAGGCCAAATGACCCACAAAGAAGCATCTCCTACACCGAAAGGGGAGACCCTCATAGTCCAAGAGCTGCTTCCAAGATCTGTCCTCCACCAATAAGACTATATCACCATGGAGAGGTTTGGAGATGTCCAAATCAACTAATATACGAGCTACCGTAGTATGCCCAAGCTCCTGAGTCGTAGAGTCCACCATTAAAAAGCATCCAGTGGTGTTTCCAATAACTTCATAACACGAATCCTCCCAAAATTGAAGAGGGAGATTTGGCAGATGAACCCAAACTGGTATGGTATTCAACGGCTCCGTAAGGGGATTGAAAGAACGAGACCAAGGTCAGATGGATAGTGAATGAATCCCCCACATCCACTCCCTGTCTAACACACAGTCTCACTCCGCGGAGGAGGCAAAGGTTGCTAAAAGGAAACCCCTTGCACTAGGATAGAGCTCAATTTGCCCAGGGACCACCAACTTCCAAGAGACAAAAACCCAATTATGGAGATCAGGAAGGGAGGGCCATAGGCCATTAAACCTGTAGACCACGCCTTGCTTCAAATAGTAATCCTCGTTCTTCACAACTTCAGGTCCACATACCACAACAGGGGAATCCCGAGCATAGGGCAGAGGAGGAACACGAGTCTGAGCAGGAGGTCGAGCACTCCCTTTAGCAGCCTCGGAGAAAGACTTCACCCACCCTGAAGAACCCCCAGTAATCGGAGCAGGAGGAGGGACGTCCCCCCGCGCAACAAACCCAGGGACAAAGCCTACACCTCGCTCAACATCTCCAGATAGAAGAGAGGAAGAGCTCTCGCCCAAACCCCCAGCCAGATGCCTGCAAACCCCATTAGGACCAAGCGCAGCCACAACCAGAGTAGACACGTCCCCAAGAAGCACGACCTTCCCATCCACAACGGACCGTTGCAGCTCGCGCACAGTCTTCGTCTTCCCGCTCGTGCACATATTTGAACTTTAAGATTGTATGTTCCGCTATGTTTTATATTCAACCATTCTCTTTTAATGAATAATGTTAAGCTTTCAAAGTGAAACCATTATAAATTTGTATGTGAATGGGAGATTGTATTTACACACTTTGAAAAATACATGGTACTTTATTTTCATATTTAAATATATTATTTAAAAAATATATATCTATGTGAATATTTATTTTTAAATGAGAGTTTTAAGTGATTGTTTAGAAGTTATAATTGAAAACAATTAGGAGTCTTTTATGGAGCTAGTGGTGTAATGATTTTTTTTTTTCGTGAATTTTTTAAATCAATAATAGATAGATATATTTATTTTGTTAACAAGAACAAATTTGGAGAAAAATATTTTAAAAAGGAAATATATATAGTTATGTGATGTTTTTTTCATTGTTCCTTATTTTTTAATAATTTATCTTCACTGGATAAATGGTAGCAACTCCACCATTATAAGAGTAGATTCCAAATTATTCTCTCTTCTTGACTGAAAATAAATGATATATTATACTCACATTTAATTGCTTGAGTTTTTAAAATATTTATTATTCAAAAGTACATGAATATTAGTTTTGAAAAGAAGGTCTCATATGATTGATAAGTATATTTTATTTAACAATCACTACTCAAAAAATTAAAAAGTAATTTATATAACTAAAAATCTCATTAAACAAATGACAAATATAAAAATATATGTTTTTGATTCTCTTATATTTTCATAATTTAGAAAACAAATTCTAGTATTGTAAAAAAAAAATTCCATTAAACCATGTACTGCTAAAGTTTGAACAATAAAATTAAATAAACAGCTAAATAAGACCACCTTAAGAGTAGCTGCCCGCAGCTCTTTTAGTGTGTAGGATAAATGTTCCTTAGGTAGAAAATATATCATGAATCAATAAATCCAATACTGCTGCTCAGCCATATAAGTGGGCTCCTCCAAGTTATAACTTTCTCTGTCAAAATGTCGGGCAAGCTGAATTTTGTGCTGGCAGTTGCCACGAAACCAACAGACGAAGCAGACCTACACACCCTTATATTTAATTTGTTTATTTTTTATACTAGGGATATTTTGTCAGATTATTTTTGCCCTGCTCTCAAAGTTTTATTGTCATTTGGAGTGTGTCCTCTCTCTACTCTTTAACCAGCATTGGAGAGATATGATATCCTTTAGAGGTCAAGCTTGATAGGAGGCATTATCAGTAGACAACATCTCCTTATAGATTATTGACTCTTCAAATTGCTTTCGGCAATGGCATATGGACTGCTAAATGAATGTAACACTGAATTCAAGGTTCGACTCAAGCTCCTATCACAACAATATGGTTATTCAGTTAGTGACCCAATTTATATGCTTCTGGCTGGAAGCACCTTGTCACACATGGCTTCTCCTACACTTCTTGTTGGATTTTCTGGCTCCAATCGGCTTCTTATATATCGGCTATTTCAAGTGTTGTTTCTTCACTTCGGATATTTCACCAGAATTTTATCTTGCTCTCCTGGTTCTTGGTTCTCTTGAATTTTCTTGCCTCAGCCTCCCTGACTTGAATTTTATAATATTTGGAGTTGCATCCTTTTGTTCTTCACTTGCAACTCCTCGTCCTCTTGTAATATTTTCTATTTCAATAAAATTTGTGGCCTCGCCAACTTTGCCTAAAAAGAAAAAATATAAGATTTTGTGTTATTATAAATGATTAATTAGTATTAGAATGTTAAAAATTTGGAAATTTTCAATTATCTTTTATTAAATAAATTATTTATTTGGTTTTTTTATTGAGAATAAAGGGAGGTTTTTGAAAAGGTTCAAATCTTTTAACAAAGAGAGATACAAATATAATAATATAATCCAATCAACAAACTAATGCAAATTCAATAACACATTTATAATAAACCATTAGCAACAAAATCAAATAAACGACTTTAGTTTAAGTTGTCAAGCTTTAACACACATGCCAATGAATCACTCAAAACAGTTTGAATCAAAGAATTCCAACAAGCTTTAAAAATCAACCATGGATCATTTTTTAGTTATATTGCTGCTAGATTCAACAAGATCTATAGTTTTAGATTTGCAAGAAGGAAAGGAGGGCAGTGAGCTATCAAATTAGGAGTATCAAAATCCCTTAGAAGCTTACCAACTCTAAAGGGTAGAATCTTTAAATTTGTTTTCTCCTTGTTGACCCAAAAAAAAAAAAAAGACAACTCAACCATAAGACTCTTGTATGGTGACATTAGACTTTAGAGCCATTTCTGACCTCAACAAGGCAATCCACAACATTTTCTTTATCTACCTTTTAGTAAACTTTATTGCACAATGTTTGATCCAAAGGCTGAATTGACAATAATTCTTCATTCTCCAAATATTTTGCTTCCCTTTTTGCCTTTGCAGGGAGTAGAAAGTGACTAGAAAGTGACTGGCTTAACCCAAAAAAAAACAATCTTTTGTGTCCAAACTCTAAATTTAGAAGATAATAGTCAAAATCTAGACCAAGTAAACTCATCAATAACTACGAGCTGACCAAAAAGATCTTGCAATACCATCCAATATCTCAATCTCTCAAGACTCTAAAGGTAAACATAGCAACCTAACCCAAATGAAAAATAAACAAAAATTCACCTAAGGGACAACTCTAATTCTTAAATGTTAAATCAAATCTCTACTTGTTGAATGATTTGGACTCTTACTCTAGTCTTCACATCAATAGAGGGGGACATTAAATTTGTTTCTGCCATGTTCATTTATGCAAGAGTACCCTCAATTGCACGGGCTTCGGTATTTTGATCATGAGAGCTATTAATGAAATTTAATTTGATGTTGGGAGCTTGTTTTGCCTAGAATGATATCAGTTCACCAGCTGTCCTTATCTTTGCTTCAATGCTGATACCCACCGCTACCTTCTTGTCAGACGAGCAATTAATCAAAATAAAACTTTGAGCAATAATTACAAATCATTTGTGATCTTTGTGGTTGACACCGTTTAGAATTTTTCATGAATGTAACTAGATTGGTTATGGTTATCGATTTATCTTTTCTTACTTTTTCGTTTAAAAAAGAAATATCTACAATTGGTCTTTCATATGTTCATGAAATCTTCCTTAAATTTGAAATGCAATTAGTGAAAAATTCTGAACTAAACTTTCTCCTCAAATTTAAAGTAAAAAATTAATTATGAGACTCAATTAATGGCTTGGAAGATTCTACATTGCAAAATGTCCATTGGGAGCAGGCTGAAGTGCATAATGGTCCAACCCTTTAATTGCCGTTTTTGTCAGAAACATGAGGATACAAGGCACATTTTTTGGGGGTGCCAAGTTGTAAGAAAAACAATGAACTCTGTGTTTAATGTCTTGCCTGCTATTTTCAAACGTAAATTTAATTGAAAAGAGGCCTTGCTCGAAGTCGGATTAGATAATAATATTATTGCGGATGGAGGATGGAGTCCGTCATGTTATTTTGTTGCATCAATGGAGAAACAGATGTAAAGAAGTGTTTAATAATAATAATAATCATCAAGAATTTTCAATTCTAAAATTTTATTCTGACATATTTTATTGTCTTGCTTCTCTCTTCTATCTTTTAACGGATTCAAATTCAATGCATCAAACATCAAATGGATCACTTGTTCAGAAATCAGAAAATTACTCAAAGATTAAGACCTTCCCTGCCATTGTAATTCTATTGGCTACTGGTGTTCAAGCTTTTAGAATTGGCTATTGCTGTCTCAGATCTCTTTAAATCCTTATTGTTGCTGTTCTTGTTTTCTGGTCATTGTTCTCTTAGAACGTGTGGCTGTAAATTTGTTAATATTTATTTGTAATCAACTCTTTGTTGAGTTGCTATATATATTGTTTCGTCTTGCACTTTTTAACTACATTCTCTAAAGATATCAATCAAAATGAAATACAGCAAAGGGATTCATAATAAAAGGTTTAATAAAATGGCAGGAGCACTAGACTTGTCCATTTATCCCACCATCAGTCAATGAAATTTTTGGATCAGGAAAACTTCGACAGTAATAATTCTCTATATAGAAGGTAACTAACTGATTAAATAAATTGTAACTGGAATTTGTGTCTGTATTATTGTAAATGTTAAATGAATTTTATTATATAGAAAATAATGTTATTTTATGTATTGATTTAAATTTATTTGAAAATATATAATGTATATTTGAGAATATTTTTTTGTGGGATGTAACTTTTATTTTTTTTTGAAGATTTCATTTCAAAAAAGATAATTTCAAATTATAGTAAATCTGAAAGGCTCAAAATATGACTTAATTTTTACTTTGGATATGGCTCTAGACTTTATTATTAGTCCTTCTTGTAAAAAAAATATTATAATGATCAATTTAAACAAGAACTATGATTTAATTGGTTAATTATATGATACTATTTAATTTTTCTTAAAATTCTTAAAATGTTTTTTAATATTGAAATTGTAAAAAATAACAATAATAAAATTGTTCATAATAAATTATTAGCTTATTAGCTTATGTTCTCATTGATCACTGGCATTCCATTAGCTTATGTTATTTGAATTAAGTCAAACTCTTGATCACTGGCATTCCATTAGATGGTTGCCTCCCCCACTCAAAAGATATAAACTTAATTTTGATGGGACATATAGCTCGGTAACCTAGTGCCTCAAGTGCTAGGTGAAGGATGATGATGACAAATTAATAAAAGCAACATCTAAGAAACTCTTTTCAAGGACAAACAATAAAGTCAAAGCCTTTGTGTTTATGTTTGGAATCTAATTGATGTAGTCTTATAAGTTGGGTTCAATAAATATAAAATGACTATGATTTAAATTAATAAAAGCAACATCTAAGAAACTCCTTTTAAGGCAAACAATAAAGTCAAAGCCTTTGTGTAACTTTATGTTTGAAATCTAATTAATGTAGTCTTATAAGTTGGGTTCAATAAATATAAAAGGACTCTATGATTATCATTCTCAACATGAGCAACAAAAGAAATAATATAGAATTGTGAGAGGATTCGTGATTGTGTGTTTAGGAGAGCTCACACATCAAACTCTACCATTGTTTTTCCTATGTAAATCCTTCACTTCCAATAGCTAAATCTTCAAAAACCTAGGCACCCAAGTCTACTGCTGTTGGGACCTAGGCTGCACTTAACCCACATGGATCAACCATGAAAAAGAAGGCACGAGAGAAAGGAAGGATGGATGATCCTGAGGCCTTTGCTCAAAAAGAGCTTGCTCATGCCCACCCTAATTTTGTCATCTTGAAAATGAATATAAACACCTTAGATTCTATTCTGACTAGGTCCTAGACTCCAAATTCAAACCCGCCTAATAGACAACATGATGAGACAATGCGACCTGAAGCCAACAACAACCAAATCCCTCAATCCCACAATGAATTTGGAGGTAATCCTATAATGTTCAAATTTCCAGATCACATTTTAGACATTATAGGAGATTACGGAGCTAGATCAATCATTATTTTTTCATGAAAGGCATTCCTATTCCATTAGATTTTTTCAAATGGAATCACAAAAACTGGGAATAAAAGGGATGTATTATAGAATCTTTTAGGGGATTAGGTAGGGGTTATGTTTCCTGCACATTTATGGACCCAGATCATGTTAGAGCTTCTCTCCATTGTGGATCTTGGATAATCTGTGGCTAGATCTGCTATCTCCAAGCTTGGGATATAGATTTTCATCCAGAGGGGATTTCAAAATATAAATATCCTATGTGGGTGGAGTTGCCCCTGCTTAACCTTGCCTTTCATCCCTTTATCCATAATATGGTTGCTCAATTGGGAAGGGTCATCTGGTGCAAACCCAATTCTAATAAATGGGCCAACCTCAAAGTGCACCCTAGAGTTTGTGTCGAAATGGATTTAACCCAACCTCTTCTTGATTCTATCAAGTTAATAGGCCTTGGCTTTGAGTTCTCATAGCAGATCACTTATCTTAACAAACCTAATGCATGCTTCTAAATTATTGTAAAGAGGGCCACCTTATTAGAGATTGCTCCCATCGTAAACCTCGTCCTCTACTAGTTTCAATCTCCAAGCCTTAACCTTCCATCTCCCCCCAGTTATCGTGCTTCCAAATGCACCCCCCTCCTTCCCCCTTCATCCTACCTCTTTGAAGCCCCACCACCTCAAACCCCTACTCAATCTAGAAATCCCTCCTCACTCTTCCCTCTTTAAATGCAATTCTTCTTTTAAGGAGGTCCTTAAAGCCAAGAAAATACTTCCTAAAAAGAAAAAATATCTAGCCACACCCTCTCTCTCTCATTCTCTACTGACTGTCGAACCCTTGCAACCCTCAGCGCCCTTGAGAAATCCCCTTGCTAGCTCAACACGCTCATCTTCTCAGCCAAACAACCCTATGAGAACCCCCCCTCTAGCCCTATGAGTTCTTGAGATAGATCGTCATCTAGTGAGGGCCCCCCCTCAGATGTCTCCCTAGAGCCTCATGCCATAGTGACAAATAATCAATTTAATACTCTCCTCATAGATGAGGAAATTCCCGTCTCTCAATGAACTATAATATTGATTCATGGAATGTATGGGGAATATAAATCCCATCTTGAAAATATCAGGTCAAGAAGTTTGTCATAAATAACCGAATTGATGTTTTAATTTTTCAAGAAATGAAAGTTAGCCAAACTCGTCTTGATGTTGTGCTTGCTATTATTTGGAAATAGACCCAGTTTTTTCATACAAACCATTCTGAGGGGTCTGGAGGTGTCATTTGGGTCTTACCCCATGGCTGGCTAAATCAATTGTCGTCTTTGAATTTGACCCAAATAATTGCTATGTTTAGGCTACCACCATAGTTCAAGGCAACCTGTTGGGATTTCATTCTATTTACACCCCCAACTCCTCATCTAAAAGAGTGACATTGTGGGATTGGTTACGTATTAATTTACCTTCTACTGAGTGGGTTCTTCGAGGTGATTTCTATATGGTGGAGCACCCAGTTGATTGAACTTGGGACAACCACCCCCGATTGCCTTAACTTGAGTTTGAACCTTGGACTCTAGCTCAAAATTCTTTAGGTATGTACATGATCCTATCATGGGAAAACAAGATTCCAATAAACCTCATTGGTTCACTTGGAGCAATTGTCGAGAAGGTTTTTTTGTAAAATGTGCCACTTGGACAAATTTTAAATTTAACCCAATCTATCTGTCCTCCTTTCTTCTTCAGGCCATCTTGTCCATCTTGAATTAGCTGCCACTCTTTCAGACCACCTCCCATATTCACCACCCTTGCTCTGAATGGTGTTGAATCTATCCCCAATGATTTACTATACAAGCTTAACATTTCCCATCTTCAAAACTAGGCTTGTATTGATGGCCTTTTAACAATTTGGAAGTTTGAGCCTAAACCCCAAAACGATAGATGGATTTTTTGGTGTGAAAGAACTATCGCTTGTTGCACAATTTTTCTTTGAGACTTTTGTAGGACAGTTGTGGCTAAACGTAGAAGAATTGAGAAATCCCTTAAATAGAAGTTGGTTCAAGGTAGGAAATGCTTGGACAAAAATTTGCACAAAATACCTTTACAACAAAATTTTCTCACATTGAAAATCTCCTTCGTAAACTTGATGCTTATAAGGGAAAAGGTACTCAATTAAGGGCTCGTTTACATTGGTTGAAAGAGGGGGATACAAGTAATAAGATTTTCTTCTAATTTTCACAACATAAACACAAAAAAGAGCACATTTCTATCATTAAAAATGATGAAGGTTTATTGCAAACCAATAAAAAGAATATCATGAAAATATTTTATGAACATTTGAAGTAGTTGTTTACTGATGATTCCAAGAATAATCCTTTTATTCCCATCTTGGAAGAAAATTTAGCTATCTATATTCCCTGTATAATCCAACAAGACTATAGTAAGCTTCTCCATCATTACCTTTCCTTGGAAGAGATAGATGATGCCATGTATAATTTGGCTTTAGAGAAGAGTCCTGGGTTGGATGGCCTTCTTGTGGAGTTTTACTGTTCTCTTTGGTCCCATATGAGAGAAGACTTACAATGTGTACTTAGAGGGTATAGAAACTGGGTCTCTTGGATCTTTCATTAACCAAGGTCTTATCAAGCTTATTCCTAAAGGGAAACATGAGGACTTGGTGAATGGTTGGTGTCCCATTACAATTCTCAACACTTCATACAAGATTATAGCTAAAGCATTAGCCAAAAGATTCAAAACCATTGCGCAAGAAATTTTAAGACCAAAAAACTAGTTTTTTAGGAGGTAGATTTATCTTGGACAACTTAATCCTTTCTTGGGAATCTTCATAATGGGATCATCAAATTGCTCAAGATGCTTTGATTCTTAAACTTTATTTTGATAAAGCCTATGATCAAATACATTGGTCATTCATCCTCAAAATGATCCAATGGTTGGGATTTGGTCCTAATTTTTGTGCTCATGTTTGAATGTTGTTCATAGATGCAAATGTAAGAGTGGATATTAATGGAGCCCTTTCCTCCCAATTCCCTCTTCAAAAGTCCATTCCTCAAGGCTTCCCTCTTGCCCCTTTTCTTTATGTGCTCACTATTGATGCCCTTGGTTACCTCCTCCAACATGCCCATTCAAATTCTCTTATTCATGGAATCTCACTCCCTAATAACAATATGGCTCTTAACTCCCATTTCACTGATGATAGTATGATATTCATCCAAAATTCGGTTGAAGACATCAACAATTTACTCAATATCCTTGATTTTTCTATAATGTTTTGGGCTCCAAATTAGCTATACACAAAATTGAATTTTGGACATGACTAGTTACAATCCTCACCTGCCATGGATTCCTAAAGAATGGAAAGAGATCAAACATGGTGCCATTAGTTGATATCTAGGAATTCCCTTTGGGATAGGAGTTTCCTTGAAGGACATGTGGAGATGGTTTTTTAACAAATTTAAATCCAAACTTTTGGCATGGACAAACAAATTTCTTTCAATGGTTGGGCGTATATAGGTGGCTAACAAAGCTCTCTTGGCTAGTCATGTTTATACCTCTTCTTGCTAGTTTCCTTCCATAGCCTACTATAATTAGCTTACCCAACTCATTCAAAACTTTATATGGTCTAAATGGGGAAATGAAAAAGGTATGCCAATCACTTCTTGGTCTTGCCCCTCTCCAAAGCGAGGTACCTGTTATGTTGGTTCAAGACTAACACTTTTCAAATTAATTTTGTTGCTCAAATCAAAAAATTCTTGATTTTTTGGATGCCCCACTGTTTCCCTAGTAGAAGGAATTAGGCTGGTACCCTGCCCCCTCGAGAGATCAGGTGAAAATTGGAAATTTCGGATCAATGTTGTGAAAAAGGTTCAACATAGGTTCAGGTGCAAAAAATAGGCTTCATGATGTGAAAAAAAGCTCAAAAAGGAAAAAAAATGTCTCAAAACATGCCCCACAGCTCATAAATTAACAAAACAAGATGAAAACCCTAGTTTCCCCTTCAAGCAAAAAACCCTTTAATTTTTAGGCATAAAATAGAGGTTTAAGGGTCACTTTCAATTCATTTGCACTCTTGACTTCTAGCTAATTGTTTCTCTTTTTCTATGACACCTTGGCGATATGGCACAATGTGAGCTTCCTACACACCTTTTTGACAGAGTTTGAGAGTACCAACGACCAGTAGACACCAAGCCTCAAGTATGTGCTTTGAAACTTTTGTCATTTTTTGCACTTTTTTTGTATTTTTTAGGGTTTCAAATGGGTCGATTTAGGGCGTCGTTATATCATGACACATTTGAAATGGTTGACTACACTATTGATTATATAGCAACACACTTTCCTTTTAGCGATGCGTCAGGTGATTTAGGTATAGAGATGCACTTAGGTTATAACAATGCACATTTCAAACAGCAGTGCACCAAGAAATTTAGGTCTAGTGATGCCATTTAAAAATGGTGACACACTCTCTTTAGGGAAACACATGATGAATTTTGTTACAATGATGTGTCAAAAATGTTGATTCGCTATTGAAATATAGTGACACACTGGCAAAACAACAACCCACTTACAAAAAGGATATAGCGACGCTATTGCAGTTTTATGACTTGGGAACTCAAATTTTAATCAACTTTATCCAAATTGATGTTGTTCACTTAATGCGTGCAGGAGCACATTCAACCTCTCATGTCCCAAGAGCATCGTCTTGATCTTCTTTCAGAGGTATGGGATTTTGATGTGGAGTAGCAGGAGTTCTTGAGAGTCCTTGAATTGGAATTCATTACTTACATGCCTAAGGTGCGGAATCACTTAGTAATGATGATGGTGTTGGTGGAGCATTGGCATAGTGATACTTCCTCATTCCACCTTCCCACTGGTGAGGCGACCGTTACTTTGGAGGACGCCTGGTGGATTTTGTGGCTTCCCATTCATGGGGAGCGAGTGATTTGTGACACAAATTCTGGGATGGATGCATGCTACAAGATCCTGCGGACAGATGATATCATTCTAGTGAGCTCCTAGATTGACTTGGAGCTAGATCGAGGACGAGTGCCAATTTTTAGATTGGTTCTAGCTACCTTGATTTCTGGTTTGATTTCCCCAGACCGACGGGGTAGAGGTTTTAGTCCAGGTTGGGGACTAGCGTGACACAACATGCTCTGGAGGATGACCTAGTATGCATGGGACCTGATTATTCTTGCGTCATTATATCATGATTTGCATTAGGCGATATACTACCAAGGGAGGAGCATTGGAGCCGGTGTCACTTTATTACACATCTCGGGATATGAGCATATTATGGTGTTGAGACCCATTGTTGTCTTAGCAGACATTGATCAACATGAGCCCATCATTTTTAGATACCGAGAAGTGATGACTTTATAGAACACAAAGCCTACAGGGATCCCATATTGGTCATAGATGATATGACTGTGTTCAGATGGAGGCCATGGCTTCAGGTACCACCATGGTACGACGATCACCAATAGTTATTCTTCGCTAGGCAAACCCGATACCTCCAGGGTCGAGAGCACACGATGATAGAGTGGTATCTTCCAAACCATGTAGCTTGGTAGTTCAGGGAGACACAGGATGTTCCCCCTGAGGATTATACATCTATTTTTTATTGGGATCAGAGAGAGGTTCAATGGGGATCACAGATTCAGCACTAGGTAGCCATAGAGTATTTTAGATAGTTGGTTGCTCAGTCATGGGTATATGATTAGGGACCGCTTGATGTGGGGATCACCCCAACTTATGATGCATGGTGGGTGCCTCCCACACATTTGATAGATCCAGCTAGAGGGTATCCATGAGGTAGAGCCAAAGGTCAGGGTGCAAGCAGGGGATGAAAACAGGTTGAGCAATAACCTCCCCAAGATCATAGTCACCAGGATTAGGTAGTGGGGCAGATTTTAGGGCTTCCGCCACCATCACCACCATAGTGGAAGGATCAACAACATCAACAACAAGAGAAACCACAACAACAGTCGGGGTAGGATCCTTGTGACATGTAGATTCTAGCCCTTACAACTGAGAGAGACCAGTTATGACAATAGTTACAGAATATGACAGTTGACAGAGACTATGAGCAACAATTGTGACGATAGTTGGATCTACAATTGGCTCAGGAGACTAGGCGGTAGCAACAATTAGATCCTGTTGCAGTGGAAGCATAAGGGTAGGTAGTTTTTGCGTGCATGTATAGAGATGTTGTATTCGAGGAAGCATATTGCAAGACACTTTACCATAGGGATGTCCCACAAGAGATGCAACAGCCAGACTACTTGCAAAGGAGTGGGGAAATTCCTAGGGGTTCAGATGGTCAGCCATCCGTCAGATAGTTAGGAGAGGGTAGCCAGAGACAGCCACCCAGTGGTCATCAGGACCAGGACTTCTCGACATGACGACTGATAGAGTAGGGGATAGCTTATGCTCATTTTGCAGACACAGTTTTGATATACAACCTAATTTATATATGTATACACATTCATCAACTCATTTTTGATAGCCTGTTGTATATGTACTTTTGATGATAGTTACACATTAACTTCGATATTTATACCATGACATTCATTTTTTGAGATATATATATGAGATGACTAGATTTGATCACGATGTGATGCTCTATGATATGTGATGTGATGATGTATTTATTTCATGCTTTTATGATCATGTATGGATGCAAATTTTGATGTTATGGATGCATTTCTTTATTTATGCCTTATGAGATGATATGATCTATGATGTGATGTTTATGTGATATGCAATGGATGTTCTCATTCTCTTTTTTAGTATCTTTCTATGACATGCTATGAGATGGATGTATTTTCCTTTTCATATTTCCCATATGATGATGTCATGCTTATGAGATGATATGATTATGATATGATTATATGCAGGATGTATGTATGCTAATGGGTTGTGGGTGCAAGATGGATCCATTTTATTATTTTTGTTGACTGTCATGATACCATGTTAGCGTGGAAAGAAGATAGAAGAAAAAGATGAAAGCATTGACCATTGATTTAGAGATTGATTCAGAAATCCAAAAATTCCATGAGTCGTTGAGACATTATTAGATATGGTGATGAGATAGATGATACGCTCGTTTCTAGGATTGGGATACTTCATCATTCCTTATTTTTGATATAACACATGGACATGATGCATCAAGGTATTGAGAACCAGGATGGAATTGTATCTAATGCAATGGACTTTGACTCTACAAACAGGTAGGATAATCCTTGTTCACACCTTGACATACAAAAACCTCGTTGGAATGTAGTTTAGAAGTTTAGAATATTTCAGACCAAAGCATATATAATAGTCAAGAATCTACTCCAAATGACCTCCCTACATACAACTAAGCAAGTATGCGCCAAGATTATTTTACAAGAATACCCCACAAGCACAACAAATGAAAGGTAATGATCGATGCCCCATTCCTTTCTCTCTAAATTGTTTAGGCATCATCGCGAGAACCTCAGAGCGAGTCAACAAGATAAATTGTGACGATGATGATTTCTAAGGTAACATAGCTAAGGTGATTTCTAACGATGATGTCCATTGTAGGAAGGATACATCATAGGACATGTTTATCAGATGTTTTAACTAAGACTAAGTGTTTGATAAGCCGTTGATATAGATGTTACTGACTCGTTTACCTATGATCTAGACTTTATATTTTGACATTTAGTTTCACACTTCATGACTTGCCACACTTGTTTTCTACTAGTTTTACCAATGTTTAAAGATGACAATTGATTTATTATGGATGGAATTTTATTGCGGGTGAAAGCGAAATGAGATGGGTAGTTTTGAATTTTTTGGTATATTTCAATATTTTTGGTGTTTTCTAATGTTTTGTGGTTTTTTTTTTATCTTTTTCGAATGTTTATGTGAATGTTTTGGGTTTTTGATTATTTGAGGCTGTAAAGGATTTTTGAAAATTTTCCAATATTTTTCGGTTTTCAAGTTTTTTAAATGTTTTTTGTGTTTTCTAAGTTTTGACCAAGACTTAAAAGAGACTAGCCTAGGGCCTTGGGGGTTTATCAAAGATTAGCCTTTCCTACATTATACATGCATAGACCGTGTAGTTCAACTGACTTTGACCTATAACCATTTATTAATGAAGTATTAACATTGATGGATTGTGAGTTTATTGTGGCAAACTCCTAACCTAAAGTGTCTTGGGGGCACATTAGTGATGGGCTTGCCTACATTCAAGCTCAGAGACAACGTAGTTCGACATGGTACTGTTTTTTTATTTTTTTGATGTTTTGACCTGTTTAGCGATTTTTTGATGTGTTTTGGATTTTGAATTTACAATTTTTTGAATGTTTTTGGATTTGGCCATACACGATTTTGAATATGTTTGGATTTTTTGAATTTTGCAAGTGTTTTTGGATTTTGATGAGGTTTTCAAATGTTTTAGGATTTTTCAAGAGATCTTGAATAACCTTAAGATATACAAGAGCCCAATCTGATGCAAGCATAACAAATTTCCCCTAGTGTGCTGCAATAGACTACCTCGATATAGGCAAGACAAATTTACCTTAGGAATGTGTCAGGTAGCAGTAAAGGGGAATATGATACTTACACAATATCCAGCTTATGACACGGATGTGGATGGGTGATGGAATAAATAGGATTAGTGATGCAATGGATGGATGCAATGTGAAGCATGATAAGCTAAAGGGCCAAAGATAAATGGGGGTGCTTATTTACACAAGGTGCCTATTTGCCAGGTTTTCACCAAGGTACTTGCCCGAAGCACCATCAAAGTGGTTTTCACTAGAGGATGATTTTTTCTTTACTATTTTCAATCCTTTTCCCTTTTTTTTTGGAATTTTGTTATTTTTTGATTTTTTTTGTATTTTTGGATTTACACACTTCAATCCTAAGAATAATTTTTTTTGAGATGTAGACTATTGATTGTTTCCTGCAAGGGTTCTCCTTTAGGTTTTGATAATTGGTCAGCTCTTGATCCATAGCTTGTTGTGACAACAAATGGGCCCAACCAATTAGGCTCAAAATTTCCTTTATTGTCCTAATTTGGATCATTCTTTTGATTCTACTTGAGGACAAGATCTCCTACCTGGAAAGACCAACTCTTGATCTTCTTGTTGTAGCTTCATTTTAGTCAGTTTTGGTATGCTTGTAAATTATTTAAGGCATCAATATGACACTCATCCAGTAATTCTAACTCATTCAATCGAGATACCTTATATTCTTCATTAGTGATTTGATTATGTAGTGACACTCATAGCGAGGGAAGCTCGACCTCAATAGGTAGTATGGATTAT
Organism: Sequoia sempervirens; assembly: GCA_007258455.2. Classification (NCBI taxonomy): domain Eukaryota; kingdom Viridiplantae; phylum Streptophyta; class Pinopsida; order Cupressales; family Cupressaceae; genus Sequoia; species Sequoia sempervirens. The sequence goes on along the minus strand of VDFB02091725.1, from coordinate 113,313 downwards.
GATCCATAGACTAAGGAGAAAGGGGTTGCACCTGTAGGTGTGCAGATATTGGTTCTATAAGCTCATAGGGCAGGGTTTAACTACAGATGCCAGTCACAGCTAGCTTCATTGACCGCATTTTTTAGTATTTTCAATATGGTCTTGTTTGTAGCCTCAGCTTGACCATTTCCCTGGGGTAATAGGGGGTAGAGAATCGATGTTGGATGTTGAATCGTTGGCATAGCTCTCTTACATCCTAATTCTTGAAGGGTGTTCCATTATCTGAGATAAGGCTTGTGGAACACCATAGCGAAAAATAAGGTAATTCAAGATGAACTTGGATATTTGCTTCCCCATTATATAATTCATGGGAATAGCTTCCACCACTTTGTAAAGTACTTTGTGGTGATGATGATGATGATGAATTTGTGGCCATTAGATGAGGTGGGGGTAATTTTTCCTATGAGGTTGAGTCCCCATTGCGAGAAAGGCCAAAGTGTCAATTGATTGTAAATCTTGAGCTGGAGTATGGATAAGGTCCCCATGTTGTTAACATTGGATACATTTCTACACATACTGATGAACCTCTCTTTCCATGGTTGGCCAATAATACCTTGTCCTCAACAGTTTCTTGGGTAAGGTCATACCATTAGAATGGGACCGTAAATTCATTCATGTACTTTTGTTAAGGTGTTCAAGACTTCCTCTTGGTTGAGACATTGTAATATTGTCCCCTCGATGCTTCTATGACATAGGTTATCACCTAAGATGACGAATTGGGATGCCTTCTTAATGAAGGTCTTCTTAATATTGGAAGTGATATCAGATGGAAGGATACCTTTGTTTAGATAGGTAAAATTGTCATGATACCACCAGGAATCAGGACCAAAAATTTTGCACACAAATTCAAAGTCAGGTGTCTCAAAAGCTAGTACGATAAGCTGCTCTACAATGAATTCACATTGAGGAATGTTGTGTGGCATATCTAATAAGGAACTAATGGTTTCCATGGAATCTGTTGCTCGATTGTTAATATGACGGATCTGCTCAAAGGTTATATCGATGAAGAAGTCATTTAGATCTTCCACCATTTTCTTGTAGGGTGTTAGCTTATCATCCTTGGTCTGATAATCATCATTGACCTGATTTATAATCAACTATGAATCTCCATATACCCGTAATCCCAAGATTTTCCATTGTATTGCAGTTCTTAATCCTATTATGAGAGTTCCATACTTGATAATATTGTTAGTGCATCGAAAGGATAGTCGGTATGATTTTGGAATACATTCACCTTGTGGGGTGATAAAGGGAATGCCTTCCCTTGATCCGTGTTGAGTATATGATCCATCAAAGTATATTTTTCATTGATCTGCTACGTCGAGGACAAACACTGATTCATCAGGAAACTCAAATACCAAAGGATTCTTTGCATATATGGGTGCCTCTTCCAATTGATCTACAATGACCTGTCCCTTAATAGCCTTATGCTCCACATACTCTATGTCAAATTCTATTAAGATCATTACTCACTTGGCCATTTTCCTAGTGAGAGTTACTTTAGACAATAGATATTTTAATGGGTCGATCTTAGCAATAAGCTTGATTTGATGTGCAAGCATGTAATGTCTAAATTTTTGTGAAGCAAAGACCACTGCTAGGCATGCCTTCTCGATGGATGAGTAATTCATTTCATATACTACCATGGTACTAATGATATAATAGATAGCTCTTTCTTTTATCATTTCATCGTGTTGGGCTAGAAGAGCACCTAGTGATGTCGAAGTGGCTAAGATGTATAGGATCAATGGCTTGTTTGGTATTGGTGACATGAAAACTAGAAGTGATAATAGGAAATACTTGATTTCTATAAGGCTACATCGCATTTCTCATCCCACTTATATGTTATTCCTTTATGAAGAAGATGAGAGAAGGGGTGGATCTTGTCTGATAGTTGTGCGATGAATCTCCTAGTGGATTATAACTTTCCTTATAGACCTCGTATCTGTTTCAATGTTTGTGGTGGCTCCATGTCTAAGACTATTTTTACCTTTGCTAGATCTATCTCTATCCCTCTTTTTGAGACTATGTAACCAAGAAGCTTGCCTGATGTTACCCCAAAGACACATTTTTTTGAATTTAGTCGTACCTTATACTCTTCGAGATTGTTGAAGATTGGTCCTAGTATCTCTATGTGCTCTTTCCTTTTCCTTGATTTGGCCAAAATATCATCCACATAGTCTTTGACTATTTTATGGATCATATCATGAAGATTAGGGTCATCACCCTTTGATAGGTCACCCAAAATTCCTTAGCCCATATGGTATCATATTCTAGTAGTATGTTCCCCATGGACATGTGAATGCAGTTTTATGTTGGTCTTCCTTTGTGATCATGATTTGGTTATAGCTTGAAGATCCATCCATTAGTGATAACATTTCATGTCATGTGGTTATATCAACAATGATGTTGATGTTGGGAAGAGGGAAGTCATCTTTTGGACATGCTTTGTTCAAGTTCCTAAAATTTGTGCATATTTTGATGCCCCCGGTGGGTTTGGAGACCGGTACCAGGTTGGAAACCCACTTAGGATAGTAAATTGGTTGGATAAATCCGATTTCAAGAATCTTATGTAATTCTAGTTTAACCAGTAATGTTATTTGAGGGTGCATCTTTCTCAATTTCTATTTCACTGGTTTTGCTTCAAGGTAGATTGCTAAGTGATATACAACCACTTCAAAGTTGAGTCCAGGAATATCTATGTAGGACCATGCAAAGTTTTCTCTTCGGTCTTTAAGGAACGCTACCAAGTTTTTTTGTTCTTCATATAACAATGATTTAGCATAGAAGGTTATCTTAGGTTCCTCTTTTGTTCCTACATTCATTGGAGTTGCTTTCTCTACCAATACTGCTGATTTTTCTGGATGTGTTGCACTAAAGGGGAGATTGAATCCATCATCCTCTAGCACCTCAAAGAGGTTTTCACCTTTGGATGCATTCTTTCTTTTTACTATTCTTAAAGTGCCACAGTGTGGTTTTCACTTAAAGACCTACATGTTATTCTCATGCCATCAATTTTGTGACTGAGGGATTCAATTGTCCCCCCATAGTACGTATGTGTGTCTAGCTCTATGTCAAATCTTTCCTTGTGATCCCCACATGGTAAGTTGTTTCGGAGTCCCATAAATTCTAAGATTGCTTCATCATGTCAAATATATCTAGAATTGGTGGTCCTCATTGGTCTCAGTTAATTAGTTGGGGGTACACTAGGTTTAATTCAGTGGTTAGGTTGTTTAGGGTAAAAGATGTGGTTATCATAAAGATAGAGGTATCCTCAAATAGGTCAACAATGTCAAGAGGAAAGTCATCTAGGGTAGTTTCATGTGATATTGGTAACAAAGAGGAAGCCTCGACCTATTTATTAGAAGTACCCTTGCCAGTAGTGCATCCTAACCCATGATTCTTTGGATGTCTCTCAAGAATGATGGGTTCTAGAAAACAATTATCATTTTATCCCATTTTTTCATTCTTGTTATACCCCCATCCCATCATTAGTTGTAAGCCTTTATTGCCATCTTCCATTACAAGGACGGGAAGGGGTAGGTTGTCTTGATAGAGAAATTTAGATACATATTCCTCATTGACATCCTCTTTGTTCAAGTCCCCCCACTTGGTGAAGGTAGTAGATGCAACCTTTAATGTTTCAGCCACTTTGTTGATAGGTTGGGTTTTCCATGAGAGTTAGGGGAAAGAGGTAACTCTCCCAAGACAAAAGTGCCATTCTTTAGATTATAATCCCCACAACCATTATCCTTGATTACTACCTTGATGTCAGGTATATTATGCACAATGGGTGTTTTGGATTCCGAGGTAGATGCAAGGGAAGTTGGGTCAACAAATGAGGAAGAAGATGTAAGGCCTTCATCATTCTTAGGTATTTGGGGGATCTTGTAGAATTTAGCCTCAAGGTTCTTGCAATAGTAAAAGGGAATAGGATTGCCATGGATGGTCACTTCTTTATCCTTAAAGGGAAACTTGACGAATTGGTGGTACGTGGAAGTTACTGCTTGCATGGAATGAATCCATGGTCGACCAAGCGGGATGTTGTTGGGAAGGTCAAGATTTAGCACTTGGCATGTGGTTTCAGAAATGATAGTTCCCACTTGTATAGGTAGATTTATGATTCCTTGGAACACTCGTTATTGATCATCATATGCTCTTATGGTTACCCCCTTTGTCTTTTCAATAGCATCCTTTGAGTATCCCAATTTTTTGACAAACTGAAGGGTGCAAATGTTTAGACCAACACCTCCATCTACTAAGAATCTCTTAGCTTTATTCTTATGAACAATGACCTCCAAGTGTAAAGCACGATTGTGTGAGGGTTGCATTGGGAGGTCTTATTCTGAGAAGGTAAGAATATGGGGGGGGGGTGATATATCCTATCATAGCTTAATATTTCTCTGTATCAATATTCTCAGGCACGAAGAAAGCTAATAAGGCCTTTTCTAATATATCCCTACATGTGAGGGATAGCTTCAATAATTCTAGGATGGAGATCTATGCAGGGGTTTTCTTTAGTTGGTCAAGGATATTGTAGTTACTAGGGTTTGATGTTGGCAATGTAGGTTGGGCCCTAGATTGAGATGAATCTCCTTGGATTGTAACCTTGCCATGTTGTGTGGTGACTCCACACTCTACACTAGGTCCTTCAACAGTGAGGAATGTTACAACATTGTCACAAGAGGCGACCATGTTGGAATATACATGCCCTACATTAGTGTAACTTTTTCCTTTGCCATTATCATTCCCTTTGTTGTGGTTTGGCATTGGGGTCTTGTATATCTTGAGGTCTCGGTTACCTGCTAGTACATCGATAATTACGTCACCATTTTCAATGAGATCTTGGATAATGTTCTTTAACTTCATGTAGCTTGACATTTTATGTCCCTTGATCTTTTGGAAGTCGCAAAGATCCTTTTCATTATACCAAGGTGGTTTAACTTGAGGTTCTTCATAGTTTTGGAAATTACGAAGCACAATCAAGTTTGACTGTACCAATTTTTGCATGATTGATTTGATGGGTTCCCCAATGGTGTATATTTGTGTTTTGGGTAGTTATTCCTATTGAGGGTCCTCTTTGTTGGGAGTCAGTTTTATCGATTTGGTTATTTTATGGGGGTGTGGTGGTTTGTTGTACATTCTATTGTGCGTTGGTTGGTTGATTGGTGTTTTTTTCTAGGAGCACTTATCACTACTTTAGCATCAACGATACCATCATTTGTTACATTCTTGTTCTTAGCCCTCACGTGGGGCTTATCATTAGAACTAGTAAATGGGTGGTTATCTTTATACACTTGTGTGGTTCTCTGCAAGATTAGGGCTCTCTCAATGTTGAGAGCCCTAGGGATAAGCTCATCATAAGTGGTGACACATTACATCTCTAATGGGAAGGATAATTCTATGTCAACATTTGCTATGATAATCCTTACTTGTTCTTCAGGAATTGGCCACTTGCTCTTACTGGCTCTTTGCTTCCACCTTTGTAGGAAATTAGCGAAGGATTCTCCTTTGTTTTGCTTGAGAGTGTACAACTCTTCTAAGCTTACATCCATGTCTAGGTTGAAGGATAAATGGTCGATGAACCTATCAATTATTTCTTGGAAGGTTTTGATACCTAGAGGCAACTATGTGAACAAATCAATTGTTGGGCCCACCAAACTACGTGGGAAGAGGCACGTCTAATAGGAATCATTGTAGGCCACCTCCATACACATTACATGGAATTATTTGATGTGATCCAAGGGATTTCCCTTCCCTTTGTATTTATCAAACTTTGGGACCTCAAAACCAGGTGGCGAAGGTAACATTGCGATGTTCCTATCGAAGGAGTATGGACACAAGTTTTTTTGTGCATGGGGCTTCTACATTTTTCCCATTTGAATGTCTTGGATCTGCTGTGTGAGCGCCTTGAGCTGTGATGACACATCATCTTATAGATTTGGTGGAGGAGCATATGTTGTGTACTATGGGATGGTGGATGAGTTGTAAGTGGGGTTTTGATATGATGGGGTATTATATTATGTGTAGGATGGATTATGATACTGTGAAAGTGAGGGTGATAGAGGTGGCGATGTATATGCTCCTTGTGCAATTGTATTCACAACGTTTTGTTGGGGATTATAATACAAACCATGTTGTTGTTGTTCTGCAAGCACATGTTATTGTTGGGTGTACTATTGTGCTAGCAACGCTTGTTGTTTGGTTGGTTGTTGTTGGTGCATGATCAAGGCTTGTTGTTGAGCTTGTTATTGTTGTTGCACGATCAAGGCTTGTTGTTGAGCTTACTATTGTTGCAAGGATTGTGCTTGGGCTCGTTGTTGCAATGCTTGTTGATAAGCTTGCTGTTGTTGCAAAGCTTGTTGTTTGGCTTGTTGTTGTTGCAAATCTTGAGATTGAGCTTGTTGTGCTTGCAACACTTTTTGGTAATCCTGTTGTGCTTGTTGTAAGGCTAGAGCATGAGCTTTTTGTGCTTGTAACATGTAAGTTTTTTGGTGTTGGGATCCATGAGATGGATTTTGAGTGATCATGGTATGAGTGGTTGGGGGTTGTTTTTCATTATCATTCCTTGTAAAATTGTTGGTTGGGATGGAGGAATGTAGGTTTGGGGCCCCATTTGATTTTGCATGGCTTGGGGGACCAATGGTAGGAGATGATGGTGCCATTTGGTGTTGTGATATCAATGGCACATTTGGACCTTGGGTCAATTGATTGGAAGAGTTCCTTTGAAAAATATGTTGAGGGTTCCCTTGTTGTGTTTGATTTGGGGACAAGGTATTACCTTGGTTAATGGGATTTGTGATCAATGTGTTGCTTTGATTTGGATTGGTGATAGATGGGTTTTATGTGTTTTGTGGAACCAATGGGTTCGATGGGCCAATTGAGTGGTTGGATGAAGATGTCCCTTGTTTTGTTAAGGGTTGACCTTGTGTAAGGGTTTTAACTTGCCCTTGTTTTCCTCCTTGAGATACTTGGCTCACATTACCTTGTGTTACATTAGGCACACTTGCGGTACTTCTGGTGATGGATGAAGATAGTTGCACTCAAAAAGTCGAGGTCATTGTGGCGTTGTGGAATGTAAGTGGTACATGTGGATGTAGAGGGTGTTTAGGAATGGTGGTAGAAGAATATGATGGGGCACCAAGTTTTGGTGTCCAACTTGTGTTTTGTGGAAGGGTGATGCCTTGTGTACCCAAAAGTGTGTTACCTCCTAAAGGGAGAGTGTGACCAAGGTCGATGGAAATTCTAGTTGTAAGACTAGGAGTTGATGTTTTACTTGGTACGAGAGATGGTGTTGGTTGAATCATAGATGGATTCAATCCTTGTACCCAGAGTTGTGCGACAAAAGTTGGGGGAATTGAAGCCACATTTTCTAAGGTTTGTTCCCTAATTGTATCAAAAGTCAAATTTAGAATGGACTTTAGCCCCTTCTTTTGGTAAAGCTAGCATGTACTGGGTAGGGTTCCTTTTCATCAAAGTGTTAACGATGTGGTTTGTCTTAGGATCTTGTTGATATTCAAGGAGTTCTTCTTCAATGAGCTCATGGAGGTTGTTTGTGACATCTTTTATTTCATACCCTTTGTCTAATGGATTTTGTGGTTGTTGTGAGGGGGTAAAATGGCTCCTTGGATCAAATTCTTGTGGGATAGTATCATTTGTGGTAGATTTGTTTTTGGTTTGCTCCATATTTCTCTTGTGTTGTGATCTCGTTGTAACCATAAATTGTGGGTCAGCTATGGGAGAGGTGTGTCAAGATTTATAGTGTTGAAACTCTCTATTTGATTCAAATTTAGATAAAAAGTACCCTCTAAGTTGCTTTGGACCAATGATGTGAGTGGATGATGAAAAAGGGTGAATGATATGGGGGATGAGCTTTCTAAACTTTTGGACAACGCTTTTAGAATTAAAGGTTTGATGTTTTAATGTCTTGGATAAAAGGTACCAATGAACTTGTAAATCTCAAGGTAGACTTGTTACCTTTAAGATAGACTAGTTCAAAAGTGTGATGACTAACTCAACTAAGTGTATGGAAAAGGATTCATTTCACACACAAGTAGCTAACTTAGGGGATTGGTTTGATTATTGCCTAATTCTAAAGTTTCTAAAGTTGTTTGTTAAGTGGAATGCTAAATATGATTAAGATAGATGGAATGATTGACCCAAAATGTGTTAACCTAAAAGGGACCTTTGTTTTACAAGACCAATATGGTGAGAAACATGTTTTACCTCTAAAGTGATAAAACCTTAAGAACTCAATATTTTGATAATAGGGCTTTGATCAAATGTTGACAATAGTTTCCTTGTTTCACTTTGTTGCTTGGGAGTCAATGTGTTTCCTAAATAAGCCCAATGTGTGGTGGGTTCATTTGGTTTTAATATTTGATTTAGTGAGATTGATTCATTGCCACATCAAGAAAGTCTTAATTAATTTAAAACTAAAAAATGTCTATGTCTAAGCAAATTTTGATTCCACAAAGTCGAATATGTGAAAATAAAAAAGCTAAGGCCATAGTTCCCTATGTTGACTTTGGAAAGTGTGAATTAAGATATAAGTCCAAATATTTAGAAGCTTCTAAAGATAAAATCCTTAGGGACAAGTAGAAATAGGGGAATTTTCAAAGGTATTCACACTAAGACCAAAGGGTTTGAAATTTGATGAACATGTTGATGTTTAATTTGTTTTGAAACCAAGCAAAGTGTCAAGTTGACTCACAAGCAATAACAATCCTAGCTCAAGTGGGTACATTCTTCTTGGTAGGTTTACCTCATGCCCCGAATGGATGATTTTACATGCAACTTATGGAGGGAATAAAAGAAAAAGAGACCATTCTCTTTAAGCCTTTATGCCTAAACCATAAATTGGACTTGGTAAGTAACTTCTTGGAAGTAAATTCTAATGCACCACTTTAAAGAACGCTTCAGAAAGACAAGGTTGGCTACTACACAAAGGTTTTTAATGATAAAAAACCAAGAACACTGAGATGGATACTACCATCTGCAAGCCACTTAAGCCATTAAACCATTCCTTATTGTCCCATGTGTCTGGAGTTGGATTAGGTACAATATGTTATCGATGCATATTGAAGCTACTATTTTTCAAGTTTGCAACCTTTGTATAGCCCATCGATAAATATTCTTTGATCGAGAGTCACTTAGATGAGTTCTCCATTGCGGGATGTATCTCATTAGTAGGCCCTCTCATAATAAGAAAAATTATATTTCTCTTCACCCAAGATTACATAAAGTGCAAGGGGAGAGGATATGTAGCAAGTTCTTAGGGTGACTCAAAGCAAGAGAGTTTGTATGCTTGAGTGTTTCTCTTCACCCAAGATCGCATGAAGTGGAAGGGGAGTGGATACACACTACAAGTATACTCAAGCAAAGAAAGCACATGAAACACTCATTCAGTTTAACCCATATTGCAAAATGACTTCATTTTAAGCACCAATGGAAGTGTTTGTTTTGTTTAATTTTAACCAATATCATAAAATGAGATTGTATGGGTTCAATTTTAACTAACTTTGAAAAGACTTAAAGAATTTGTGAATTTTAATCCCAATAGAAATTTAGTGGTCTGAAAAGATAAAACAAAGCACCATATGATGGGTTATAATTGTCCCATAAGTCTAAAAACACTTTTACAATGTATGGTCAAACAATAGTATGCTCCTTCACTTCAAGTTTCTCCAAATCTGCAAAATCAGTTAGCCTCACAAAAAAAACTAGATGTCAATAAAAGATCTAAGAGTATGTGAAACTAAAAATGTAAAACACGCAGGAAAAGTTGAATCTCTAGTTTACTAGTAAAAAGTGTCGATGTTCTTCAATAGTGTCGTTGTAGCTGCCGAAATGCATCGCTAAAATTCAAGTGTTGCTCTACACAAAAAAAGTGACATCAATAGTGTCTCTATATGGTCCACGTTGCTATAGTCAAAATCATGATATCAGTCAGAAACATATTAACATCACTATATTTAATAGGCATTGCCATAGTTTAAATGCATCACTATTTCTTAATCAAATGCGTGACAATATAGCAACGCATCTCTGTAGCATCACTGTAGCCATCAAAAGTATCTCTATTTCTCTAGAACCTGCAACTCATGAAAACTTAAGATAAATTCATCAAATAAAATTAGTAAATCCATCCTTCTAGCGCTAAAATGTGATCATAGTCATAGTATGAGCTAAATACACTAGATCCAAATGAATTTAAGCCATATTTAACTACCTAAGCTACAATCCCAATGAGATATTTGAAAGCTTCAAAAACAAGCAACCATTAAACTAAGCATGAAATAAACCATGAAAGCATAAAGAAACCTAATCTAGAACTCTAAACCTTATCGCACTAGGGGATTGGTGTCGTATTGATATGGAATGATGACCCTTTCCCAATCCCTTGGATAATATAAGCATCTAATTGAACTCCATTGATGAAATCTTAAGATAAAATGAATGAAACTATGGTGAGGATGGATGAAAAGGATGAAAAAGCTTGATAATGGATGCAAGGATAAATAAAGATAGTATTCAAACGAGCAGCATAAATTTTCTTTGATGGAAGTGGATCCCTTTCTCTCCAAAATGTGAGGTATTTATAGGAGAAAATGGTGAATCAAGGGTCAAGATCAAATGGATCAATCAATCGTCAAGATGGAATCAAGGGTGAAGACACGGATCAAGGATTCTCATCAATGGATGAGATCAAAGATCACATGGATCAAAGAATCAATCAATGGCTCACAATGATTCAAACAGACACACATTCAAAGTTGTTAGAAATTTTTTTACAAAGTTTGTTAAGAAAGAATATTCCATTTTGGGAGCCAAATAGAAGAATATTCCTTTAGAATATTCCTTGTGCAACTGGATGGGTGAGGAAAATTGGTAATTAGTTAATTAAAAAAAAGTTGTAATTGTACAAGTTGAGGACTATTAGGATGCTCATTAAATAATTAATTTATTTAATGAAAAGGAGAAGTGGCATTTAATTAAATGATTTTAGATTATTTAATTAAATGAGAGGAGATAAGGAGGGTTAAATTAAATAATTTGCATTATTCAATTAAACTAGACGAAATGTTACTGCGAAAGGGGGGAATTAACCTAACTAAATTAATTAGATGAATATATGAAAATGATACATTTAATTAAATAACTAGGATTATTTAATTATACAGGCGAAAAGAAGATGAATTTTAGGACGAAACGATGTTAGTGACCATATTCAAGTGTGTAATACCATTCAGGACAATTTTAAGTGTCTACAGGTCTCATTGTATTCTTCCTAAGTAAAAGGGTGGATTAGGAATCATTGATCCATTTATTCAAGGTATATGCCTTTCAGATAAATGAATAGGCAAACCTTTGGATGATAACACCCCTTAGAAATCATTGATTAGATACCACATACAAACAAAAACCTCTGGAAAATCTTGGAGTTCTATCCAATGGACTAATAAGATCCTCCTTGCCCATCACTTTAATCTCCACGGATTTTGCCCCCTCAACTGTATATGTGTGGAAAATGGTCTCACAAAAATTATCTTGGTTTGACCAGTCCTTCAGCCAAGGGCTTAGTTTTGCATCTTCCTCAATTTGGTGGAACTGATTGATTCAATAACTAGCCTCTTGCCAAGATCCCTAAGATGAAAGCTAAGAATCTTTTCAAGAAAGGTATCCAAGTGTTTAGTGACTTATGTGATCCCACTAGTTTCACTTGGAAATCATGGCAACAACTTAGGATCTTCTTTAAGCATAATAGCAAAGACAAGCCCATTGTTTTGGAAATCCAAAATATGGTCCCTCCTAATCTCTCTATCCTCATGGCCACTAACTGTCACTCTAGTTTTTTCAAAGATTGGAGATAGCCTAATGGTAGTTGTATTCAAAATTTTCCTCTCAAGGTCCTCTATAGACAGTTGATTCCTTTCTTGTCTCTTTCAAGTCGACTTAACTCTTTTTGGAGATATAAATTCAAAAGATCCAAGTGGAATAAACTCAACAAGCAAATTTGGAAATCTAAAGCAGATGCACAATCCCAACTCATAGCTTGGAAACTTCTACATGCCAAACTTCTAGTGGGAGCCTGCCTTAAATTCCTTAGCCCACCTCCCCCTTGTCCTTTTTGTGGTAAGGTTGAAACTGTCAAACATTATTTTTGGTTGTGCCCCATGCTAAGGAGTTGTGGAATACTCTTTTTTTGGCCTTACCTATCCTATTTCACCTCCCATGGTTGTGGAAATTTGCTCTACTCAGATCCTCAAGACTACATAATTTGATCTCCAACTCTTTTCAGCATATCATAATAAAAAAACCATTTTGAGGATCCACTACCAAGATGCTTTCGCTCATGCCTTCTCTTCCCTTGTGATATAAATCTTAGAAATGAAGGGCACCGCTAGTGTTGATCATTACATGCAGGCGAAACATATTTTGAAAAAATTGTAAATTAAACTCAGGCCTACTTCTCAACACTTTATTCAGGGGATCTCCTTGTACACATCTACAATTGCTACTAACAACTCATGACATCTCTCAGTTGGCTTTTGAGGTTTACAATCAACTGCCTTCTATTTGGGGACATGTATTGGTTTATGAAGGATATCATTTTCTTAGCTGGGGATTATACTGCATTAAGGTTGCAATTGGTCAAGTGTGGCAGTCTTTCTAGGAGAAAACCTATATTTGTTGTTTGTTGTTTGTTGTTTTTTGTTTGTTGTTTGTTGTTCTGTTGTCCCTTGACAATCCAACTATTGTTGTTGACTTTGGTAATGTTTGGCAGTCTGCTTGGGTGAAAATATGTGGTTTATGTTTACAATTTTCTCCTCTTGGTCTATTGTTATTGTTGTCTGTTAATTGCTTGGCTATTTGGTAACTTTTTTCTGCTCCTGCTATGTTCTAGATTTTGTTTCTGGTGTAAATATTTTTTACTTATTCCAATAAAAAAGTAATGAATTGGAAGATCAACAATATCTTAAACTAAATTATAAAAGATTTATGATATCAAAAAAGAAATAAGATGACAAACTACCTCTTGGAACACTCTAAGCATTGACTACTTGGGTGATCAGGCCAATAGTCCCATTAAACCAAACCTTTCTTGTTTCCATTTTTACATTAGCCTGTCATTCCCTTTCCCCTTTGCGTCCACTATTTGGAATGATTTTTTCCCTATTTACACTGATATGCTCATATGTGAGCTATAAAATTTGTAGATCCAACCAATGTGTCTAGAAGTGAGTATGCCTTCCAATGTTTGCCACTCGAAATAAAGTGGATAAAATATCTTTTACATCTCTTTTACAAAACTTGTTGTCATCCTCAATATTGGTCTATTATTTGAAAGGGTAAGTATTTGGTTTGATGCATGGTTTTTAATCCCACATGTGTAGAGTAAGAAAAATCAAGGGAGAAGGGGATTATAAGTAGAGGCTTGAAATAGGAAAATTACAACATTTGATATGAAGATATGTATTGTAAAATACAAATTTCAATTAAGAAAATTATTATATCCATCATCTTCAATGGATATCTAATTGTAAAATATGAATTTAAAATCTATTTTTTTACTATATTGGTTGGGTTTATTCATATTTCTATGTAATTACTTATAAGGTTGAAAATTAATTTCTTTAATTTTATGCTTAGTTATATTTAATAGTGAAGTTATATTATTTGTTTTCTTTAAAAAATATTTTTATATAATTTTCTTTATGTCGTGATGAGCTAAGTATAAAGTGGTTACAACTAGATGGACTATTGTAGAAATGAGGCACAAATAAGGCGTTAGTCCATCGTAAATGGTGCATAAAGTAATGATTCATTTTTTTCTCTTTAACTCTCTATTATCCTGATGATAGATCACCAAGTGTGATCCAAAACATTGATAAAAAATATCACACAACCTAATTCATAAATAGTAGTGATGTTCATAAATATTCATTTTCTAAATTAGTTTGTGTGATATTTTTTGAATCAACATTTCAAATCACACTTTTTGATCCATTTTTTGTCTTCTTTAGCTTTCTATTATCCTAATGATGGATCACTAAGTTTGATCCCAAACATTGATGCAAAAAACTCACACAATCTAATTTAGAAACAATAGTGATACTCATAAGGTGTCTTCATTTTCTTACAAATAGTTTTGTATTGCAGCTCATGGCAAGTTAAAGCATGCAAAAGAAGAAAACCATAAGCTCGCATTCATGATAAAGAATATGTGCAATAAATACCATACAACTTGCAAATAATAGTCATGAAACAAGTACACATGATTTGAAAATTTCTAATGGCGTTGAATGAATTCTAACAAATTTAAAATTATTTTCTTCTTCTTCATCATCTTCTTAGGGTTTTGTAGGAAGATAGCAAGAGGTCTTCTCTCAAATCTATGGCTAAGACTCATGTACAATAATGATCTCTCACAAATGGAGAAAAAAGAGAAAACCCAATGGGAGAAAAAATCCTCTTCAAAAGAGATAAAGAGAAGGGTAAGACTTGAAAATATGTCCCATGAAGATAGGAACATGTCGATGAAGAACTCTTGAATCATGTTGAAGTTGTAAACTCTCCCGAAGATGAGCTAGTATTTTCTAGAATCAACAAACCTCCAAAAAATGTAAATCAAAATAAGAGATACAAAATAATGTGTGAGTGAACATATAGAACACCACTCAACCATGAATACACAAATGACACAAAGGCAATCAAAATCTATTAGTTAAAGATATAAATAGTACTATGATTTTGGAGTATGATCAACAAATACATGAGTGAACTATAGTACACTACTAAAATGTGCATTACAATGCTCGATATAAGCACTAAATTCTCACAAAATATGATCCACTAAAATAATCCCCTCATAGGAGAGACAAAGGTAGAAGGTTCATGATACACCCCCCCCCCCAAAAAAAAAGTAGAAGTTTCCTTCATTGCTCCATTAAAACCAAGGAAGCATTAGCATAACATTGTGATAATTCCCCCCTTACTGTTGACAAGGAAGTGGTATTAGCAAACTAATTGAAATTGGGCACAAAAATACGCACAAGAATGTAGACCCAAAATCAAGTCCAAAAAGATGTACAATAAATTGAAAAAGGGTGTTCATCAAGGAACACACACATGAGGTGAGAATCATGAGGACCCATTTTTATGATGAGAAATCAAGGTACTACACAACCCCCCATTACACTTTATAATTCAATGTAAAATTACAAAATTTCCTCTCTAAGGAACACATTAAATTGTTGTGCAACTTATTTATTTTTTTGATTTCTTACAAGTTTACATCATGAGGTGGACAATGAAGATAGATATCAAGTATTCCTTTCAAACCTCAATAAATTGACCAAAAAAACACTAAAAAACCTCCATTATTCAAAGCATGAACCCCTTGAAATGATATACCGATAAGGAACTTTATTTTAGTACATTACATATTGCACAAAGTGGATTCAATGTACAAAACCTCAAAAGAGACATACTCATAATTTAAAATTCTATAATACATTCATGAAAAAATAACACCACCACTACTTAGAGCTCAAATTAATAAAAGCACCATCTAAGAAACTCCTTTCAAGGAAAAATGTCAAATCCTTTTTGTTTATGTTTGGACTCCAACTAATGCAATCTTATAAGTTGGGTTCAATAAATATAAAAGGAGACACCGTGACTTCATTCTCAACATGAACAAAAAATAATGAATTGGAAGATCAACAATATCTTAAACTAGACTGTAAAATATTTATGATATCACAAAAGAAATAAAATGATAAACTACCTCTTGACATGCTCTAAGTGTTGACTACTTAGGTGGTCAGGCCCACAACTCTGTTAAATCAGACCTTTCCCATTTTCATTTTCACATTAGCCTTTTTTCCTTCTTGTTACCCTTTGCATCCACCATTTAGAATGATTGTGTTTCCTTTTTACACCATTATGCTACCATGGGAGCTATAAAATCTACTGAGTCAAGACCAATGCGTCTGGAAGTGAGCATGTCTTCCAATTCATGCCACTCAAAAGCAAGTGGATCAAATATCTTTTGCAAAACTTATTTCCATCCTCAATGTTGGTTTGCTTTCTGAAAGGGTAAGTATTTGATTTGATGTAGGGTTTTTAATCCCACATGTGTCGAGTGAGAAAAAGCAAGGGAGAAGGGGATTATAAGTAGAGGCTTCAGATAGGAAAATTACAACATTTGATATAAAGATATGTATTGTAAAATACAAATTTCAATTAATAAAATTATGATATCCATCATCTTCAATGGATATATAATTGTAAAATGTGAATTTGAAATATATTTTTATTATATTGGTTGGGTTTATGCATATATTTATATAATTATCTATAAGGTTGATAATTAATTTCTTTAATTTTATGCTTCGTTATATTTAGTGAAAAATTATTTTATTTATTTAAAAAAAAAAATTATATTATTTTCTTTATATTGTGATGAGCTAGACATAGATTAGTTAAAACCATATGGACCAATCTAGAAATTTGGTACAAATAAGGCATTAGTCCCTTGTCAATTGTGCATAAAGTAATGAGAGATCAATTTCTTACAATTCAACGTTGTTGTTTCTAGATTAGATTGTGTGAGAGTTTTTTTGAATCAAAATTTTGGATCATACTATATGATTAATTTTTTGTCTCCTTTAACTCTCTATTATACTGATGATAGATCACCAAGTGAGATCCAACACATTGATAAAAAAGTCTCACACAATCTAATTAAAAAATAGTAATAATGTCCATAAAATATTCATTTTCTAAATTAGATTGTGTGAGATTTTTTGAATCAACATTTTAGATCACACTTTGTGATCCATTTTTTTCTCTTTTACCTTTCTATTATCTTGATGATGGATCACCAAGTGCATGATCCCAAATATTGATGCAAAATTCTCTCACATAATCTAATTTAGAAACAATATCTTGATACCCATAAAGTTTCTTCATTTTTTGACAAACAATTTTGTATTACAGCTCATGTCCAAGTTAAAGCATGCTAGAGAAGACACGGAAGCTCACATTCATGATAAAGTGTACGTGTAATGAATACCACAACATGAAAATATAAGTCATGAAACAATACCTATACACAATATGTGAAGATTTATAATGGTGTTGAATGACGTAAAAAATTGTTAATTTTCTTATTCTTCTTCATCTTCTCAAGGTTTTGTAGGAAGATAATAAGAGGTCTTTTCCCAAATCTATGACTAAGAATCATATATAATAATGGTCTCTCAAAAATAAAGAAAAAGGAGAAAACCCAATGTGAACAAAACTCCTCTCCAAAAGAGATAAAGAGAAGGGTAAGACCTCATCAAAAGATGTCCCAAGAAGATAGCAACATGTTGATGAAGAACTCTTTAAGCATGTCGAAGTTGTAAACCCTACTGAAGTGAGCTGGTGTTTTCTAGAATAAAAAACCTCCAAAAAATATAGATCAAGAAAAGAGAAAAAATAATGCATTGAGTGAACATATAAAACACTACTCAACCATGAATACTCAAATGGCACAAAGGCAATGAAAATATATGAAGTTAAAGATGTAGATAGTACTATGATTCTGGAGTATGATCAATAAATGCACGAGTGACCTATAGCACACTACTAAAATGTTCATCATAGTGCTCTAGATAAGCACTAGAATCTCAAAAAATATGATCCACTTGTTGGCCTCCTACAATTATTTAACAACTAAGCCCTTAAAGTTGTGATTCAGAGATTAGACATCTAATCTGAATAGCTATCGTAATCATCATGAAGGTGCATTTAACTTGTCAACCCAAGGACGTAGACTTGAAATGGGTCAACACAGTATGTGAACTAGGAATCCATAGTAGCCATCTTCATTCTACAGCTAAGAAGGACATAATGCTAAAAGTAAATTGCTTGGAAAGAAGTAACATAAGTGTTGAACATCAACCAACAACTATACTAAGTTGAAGTGCATAACATAAATGAAAATCTGAGCAAATAGACAGGAAACTACTCTGTCTGCTTTGGATGTAGGAACAATCACAAAATGGAATTCTAGTGGCTGCAGGAATAAACAGTTGCCAAATTCGTAACTATTTACACAGAAAAGTAACAACTAAGATAAAGGATGGAGTGCTCACCAAGTGGGCCCCCTTGGATGAGTATACCTTAAGACAAATGTAAACTCAGATGCAATGAGCTTATAACATCATTTTATTCATTGGAAAGCATGATTACAATAGAACAACATAACTATATTACTGAAAAACTAATAATGTGAGTACAACATCAGATTAATCAACCTTATGAGAAGGAGCATTCAAGTGTTATTTATAGGAGGAAAAACTACTAACTAACTACCTAGCAAGGCGGTCAACTCCAACAGATTAGGAGGACGCCACTTTAGGGAAAGCATAGAAAGTGGAAAGGAGGTTATGCATGCGTGGAATTTGGTCAAGCCGATTTGCCTTAATGCAGATCTAGCATAACAATAGCTCCTATATTCACTCAAACTATTATGACCATTTACAAGGAAGTTACAATCTTCGATTTGAACAAGGAATCTCCCTCCATTTAGAGTCTTCCCTCCATTGACCTTCGAATGATCACCAAGTTGTTGACCTTTATGGCAAACAACCAACTAGAAGAATCTTCCTCAATTTTGTAGGCTCTAATTATATCTGCAATATGACAACATTAGTACACACAACAATTGCATATCTATAACTATCTTAAAGTAACATTCATTAATCCACATGTAAAATTAAGATAGATAGTTCATATAGCATGTTAATGTCATTTAAAAGTTACAAAAATAAGCTTATGCCCAATGTCTATGGTTTTGAGGAAATAACATGAAAATGTCAGCATTCGAGTATCAAAGTTTAGGACAACTACAACAAATGAATAATAAACTCTATCATAATTGAGCCATAAATTGGACTCATCACCACTAAAATAATCCCCTCATAGGAGAGACAAAGATAGAAGGTCTATGAGACCCCCCCAAAAGTAGAAGGTTCCTCCACTACTCCATTAAACCAAGGAAGCATTAGCATAACACTATGATAATCCCCCCCTTAATGCTGACGAGGAAGTGGTATTAGCAAACCAATTGAAATCGGGCACAAAAGTGTGTACAAGAATGTTGACCTAGAATCAAGTCCAAAAATATATACAAAAAATTGAAAAAGGGTATATGTCAAGGCACATACACATGAGGCGAGAATCATGAGGATCCATTGTTGTGATTACAAATCAAGGTACTACACAAACCATCATTACACTTTATAATTCAATGTAAGTACAAAATTCCCCCCCTCAAGAACACACATTCAATTGTTGTGGCACTTTGTATGAGTGCATTTGTAGACTTATTTGTTGTTTTGAGTTCTTACAATTTTATTTCATGAGGTGGAAAATGAAAACAAATATCAAGTATGCCTTTTAAACCTCAAGAAAATGATAAAAACAAAAACTGAAAACCTCCATTATTCAAAGCATGGCCCCTTGAAATGATATATAGTGATATGACACTTTATTTTAGTGTATTATAGGTTCCACAAAGTGGATATGATGTCCAAAACCTCAAAAGAGACATACTCATAATTTAAAATTCTATAATATATTTATGAAAAATAACACCACTACTATGTAGAGATAAAAAATCATGTAGGTTTAAAAAGGGACCCAAAAAGGAGTCCATATAAGCCCAAATGAGCCCTTTGAAGTTCCAAAAATGGGAAATTTGCAAGATGTTCTCTACGAATTTTATTTAAAAAAAAAATCATACATCATACTTAAAAAAAATCATACCACTAGATAGAGGGAAAAAAATATGTAGAATAAAAAATCACTGAAAAAGACATCTATATACTCGAGAATAAGGCTCTTGAAGTTGAGCCAAAAATTGGAACAAACTAATGGTGAAGGGGAAAACTTGGAGAAGAAATTGATGACATCTTGTTGACTTCGACTAACAAAATATGTTGAGGAATAACATAATATTCTCTGATGCTTGCAGCTATACTAGCGACCAAAAAAGGTAATTTTTAATGATATTAAAATACTAAAAAACAAAAATATTAAAAAATTGTTGCACAAAGGTCGAGGCAACACATAGATCAACATGATTGACCTATATTAGTACATTGATGCAAGATGGTATGCTGAAAAATACAACCATATAAATCCGTATGTGTTATATGGATTCCCATACGACCCTCCATGGTTGGGCCTCCATTTTTTTTATTATCATAGTTTACCCAAGAGTTATATATCAAAAGTAATCTCTCAACCCTCTTGAGCAAAACTATTACATTCTTTTTGTTCCAAAATGCACCGTTTGAAACTTGATTCCCACAACCCTTGCAAATTCAAAAGAGAAATGGATTAGAGTTGCAATCTTGCTCTGATACCATGTTGGAGAAACAAATATCTTCTTGCAAACTCAAAACAATTCACAAATGAGCATATGCAATATGAGAAAATATCATAAGCATGTGATGTGATTTTAAAATGTACAAATGAGTCTTGTTTAAAAAAGCAAGGATGAAGAGGTGAGAAGGTAGGAGTCAAACTTTGACAAACCCTCCAAGCATCAAATAAGTGGGCTCTATGACAAATGTTGGGACACTTTGTGAGTCTACATGAGGTGAGAGAAAAGTCTAGATAACCTCTAAATGAGTTTAAGTATAGTGTGAATAGGACTCTACTAAGTATGTTAAAAGATAATTAGTTTGATAATACCTCTTTTCACACAAACAAAAAGTACATAACTTTTAAGAGAGTTCAGATCAGCTCATCTAGTCACTAAAATAAAGTTTTTGTGCAAGTTTAAATCCAACAAGGATGTGATATAAGTCATTGTATTCGTAATAAATTTTGTTATTATTATAAAGGCGTTTATAACACCTAACTTGGTCACACATAATTCTAACATAATGTCAAATACACATAAGTAATCAACAATAATATGTCATTTCAAGAATCTTAGAAGGTTATTGGGTTGATCAAGTCCAATAACAAAGTATAATAAAATAAATATGATAAAGAAAATTTCATTAAGCATCTTAAAAAAGAAAACAAGAATAAACTATGACCACCCACCATAGAGTATGTAATAAAAAATATTAGGTCTAATATTTCTTTTGTTTAAGTAACTAAAGTAATTAAATTTTAATTTTAATTCAAGAATGAAGATCCATTAATAAATAAATAAATTAGAGGTTGTCTCTACCCTATAAAGTTTGACATGTCTTCATATTTTATCCCAAAAACGTTCAACTCATTCAAACATCATATTTTGTTAAATATGTAAAAATAATCCTCAAGCCTATGGGTTATGGGTTCACAATGTAGCTTATGTTTAAGAAATCTGGATGTCAATTTTGAATAAACATAACAAAATAAGACCACTTAAGATAGACACAAAAACAACTAAAAATTAGTATGGATATACAAGTTTCACCATAAAAAATACCATGTACTAACTTTTATTTCAAAGACAACTTCTTATATAAGATGCTATTATTCAAATAGAAATATGAACTTAACACCACTAAAATGACCATCTCTTATTTGAGATCTTATGATGGATAAATCAATCTTCCCAAACCTTCATAAATCATTCAAATCTATATGTAAATTTGATCTTTAAGATTCTATGATTGAAAATTAAACTTACCATAACATTTTAGTGACTTTTAAGAAACTTCCTAAATAAGACTCATATTTTTTCATAAACCAAACTAGATGTTTTAATGACTAATAAACAACTTTATAAAAAAAATTCCCAATCATTCCTTTTTTTGGTGTGGTGATGAGTTTCAATTGAAAAGGAACCTCCTTACACGTTTATATTGATGCAAATTCTCCAAACATGAAATGCATTTCCATATCCAAACAATTTTGATGTGGATTAAAATAACGAAAGACTTAGACTTGGCACCCCACATAAGCATATTTTCAACTTGAAAAATATCTGTTTTACTGAAGAAAAACATCTTATGATATGACCCACTATCAAAATTGATCAGCATTATGATTCCTTTCCTTTTACTGAGTCAAAAGTAATGTTTCCACTAAATAAAAATATAATGGTTTGGAACATAACAGATATGATGGTCATACTTGCAGTGACAGACACAAAAGCTCTTTTCTCACTGAGAAATTATTCAGGCCTTTCATCACAAGTGACTTGCCAAGGACTTTGGGAGAGTCTCTATCAACTTTGACCCCACTAACTTCCTTTGCATGAAAACTGAATGCAGATTTGTTTTGGTCAGAGAAATGTGAACGTGCAAAATAAATCGCATATATATATCATGCTATTGTCTCTTACACAGAAAATATCTTTCCCTTTTTCCCTGCAAATTCCATGGCCTATAAAATATTCAGAGAACTAGAGATAGCTGAGTCATAAATCATTAATATCGCTTATGACACAAAAAGCTTCTTAAAGACAATGATCTCTGGTTCAAAGGCCAAGATGGATGGAGCATGATTTTTATAAACCATGTTCTTATTCTCAGTGATCTACCCCAGCATATTAGGGACAGAACATATACCTTAGTCCAATAAAAAAATAAAAGAATAAAAGAATAAAAGACAAAAGTGAGGAATGTGTTATATCCAGCATACGGCAAATTCATTCAGCAATTTATCGACGGAAAATTCACTGTCAACAATTCACCCTGGGAAAATTCACCGCCATGACAATTCACCGCGTGAAAAATTAATTGCATGAAGTTTTGGCGGTTAATTGCTGGTGGTGGTGAATTTTCCTGCGGTGAATTGTTGACAGTGTGGTGAATTGTTGGCGGTGAATTTTCCTAGAGTTGTTATATCCCTAATATGGTGTTAAGAGCATGGAATAACAAGGTGTGGAGGAGGAATTAGAGTCTTTGTTAAAGAGGTAGTTATAGATGGGCATGCTATGGATATGATAAAATGATAAATCTTTTAACTTCTAAGGGACGTGATCTATTTTACATCTCCTTTCACTTATATGCACATCTAATCAATTATTCTTTTTAAATATCCATCATGCAAAAATTTAGACGTAAGTAGAAAAGAAAAGATTCTCAACAAGAAGAGAGAGAGAGAAAGGGGCTTCTTTCATGGTAGGGGACCACCCCTCTTATTATGATCATTATATCAATGATATACTAAAAATATTCTAGTAATGATTTTAATGTCTTGGAGTTTATAAGTCCTAGGTTGCTCCATCATGCAAAAATTCAGACATAAGTAGAAAACAAAAGCTTATCAAAAAGAAGAGAGAGAAAGGGGTTTCTCACATGGTAGGGGACCGCCTCTCTTATCATGATCATTATAGGAAGCCTCAATGACATACTAAAAATCTTCTAGTAATGATTTTAATGTCTTAGAGTTTATAAGTCTTAGGTTGCACTTTCATGATTGAAAATTTGAGTCTATGCATATCTAAATATCTTAAGATGTTATTTGTTCTTTTTAGATTATGACTATATCTAAGTATTTGAAGATATTATTTATTCTTTTTAGACTAAGGCATTGAAGTTCTTGAAAATTCAATAAAGCTTAAAACATGAGCAATAAACTGATCTAATTTTATGTTTGTGAATTGTGTGTGTCAACTTAAATGGACAGATTTATACTTAGAAGTAGGTCAAAACAAATATAGAACAAGCTTAAGTCTCTTACATTTCATTTTGTATTAGTTTGTTATATATATTTCTCAAATTTTGAATCTTTATAAAGTTCAAATATTAACAAAAAAATAAGTATGTTTTGTTTTTAGAAAAGAGGATGCATTTTTTTCTTAGAATATATAATTAGCTTTAATTATGAGTAATTTGAGAGAAGATTTTTTTCTTTTTACAAATACATATTTGAATTTTATACACTACAATCTATTAAATGTTCTTGGGAAATTGATTGGTTGTCAATTCTAGAATATTAGTGTAGACTAAGTTGTGTTCAAGTTATATCTATCTTATTACTAATCACTTTTCTATCTCTCCATTTATGTCTCTTTACTAGAGACACTTTCTTTTGTTCTCAATGTTTTAGACAGGCTACAATCTTATATTACAAAAGGACACATTTATATTTCTCAAGACCTAAACTTGGCTTTGATGCCAAAATGTAATGTTATTTTTCTCTGAAGTATAAAATTTGATAGACTCGATATTAGAGTTAAGTTTGTATGACACATATATAAGTTTTATGGGAATTTTTTATTAGTTCCACTATAATGAAAGGTTGAGATTTGATGGTTGAATGGCTTGTGTGTAATCCCTATGGTCTCTACAAGAGGGGAAATGGAACACAAGTGGTAGATTAAGGAGGAGTGGAAGTTGGATGAAAGGTAGTTGAAGCTAGTTAGCCTTTTAAATTGAATTAGGATGATTGTAGCATCTAGTGTTGCTTTAGGGGAAGGTGTAGGAAATTCCTTTTGGTTTTGAGGGACCTTAAATTTCAAAATGGGTTATGAAGTAGGAATACCAACTAGATGATTAGCTCCATCTCGTTCTCTCTTCTTAGCACACATGAAGTGGTTAAGTGTGTGCTCATTAATAAACAAACTCTCACACAGACTAGGAACTTCATTAGCCAAAAAATTCATCATACCTTCATCAAAGGTACCAAGAAGTACTTTAGGAGCTTTCTTAATCAAATTAAAATAGTTGGGATCTTACATGGTGAGATCCTTTTTAGTAGGTCAATGAGGTTTTATGAAATTATGCACAAATGCCAAGATGATGTCTTATGCTAAAATGGTGTACTAGTGTTTAGGAAACAAGGTAGATTCTACCATCATATTTTGTAGTGGGACTAACACATTGGATTTTGTATGGATGACACTTCATACTGGAGGTAGATTTATCCAATGATAGGTAGTGTAAGGATCAATTTGGGTAGGTTATTCTTGTCACATAAAACTGCACCCTACTGAATAAGAGTTCAGTGTTCTAATGACACAATGGAATCAACCTCAAGGTGTGGGACCTTGCACAAATGAGGTTGAATCTCCAGAGAAGGAAAACTTCCTCTTATAAGCTAAGTGCAAATGTGTTCATCTAACCCAACACATGAAACCTATTACTACTCTACTCTAATAGATCACAGAGAAAAGGGATAGAAAGAGACATGAAATGTAAAAGAAGGTGATGCACCAAGATATAATTTTATTTCTTCCTACCTCAGAACAACACAATGCATGAATGAAACAAATAAAACACATACTTAGACATGAAAGAAAAATGAATTTTACTCAAACATGCAAGGGATAACAGTGATAATAGTTGAATTTTATTAACATAAAAATTAGAAGAAATATTTACAATGGTAGAATGCAAAAAAAAATGTAGTGTCTGTAATAGAAAAACCCTAGAGGAGCCAGAGGAAGAACCCTTAGAAAATATAGAAGTATTTATTTTATAGATCAAGCATAACTCAGATGAATACAACTCAAACCCTAACCCAAATAGGGTTGGCACTCGAAGAGATCTTATCAAGGAAATATCTACTGTGAAATATGTGCCAAGGAGAGCCTAAAGAGAACAAGGTTTGCATGCCATCCCCCTTTCCATAAATATTTTCCTAAAATTCATCCAAATCCCCCATGAAATCAAGGATAAGAGTATGGAGCTCATTAGAAGGAATAAAGCAACAAAAATGAATGAGTATGGCCACCAAAAATCCACTTATAGGAGTTGGAGAAAGCATTAATGTTGTCCTTGAACCCTTAAAAAATCAAATTTGGGCACTCAAAAGTTATTCAAACATTAATGGTTTTGTCTAGAAAATATGCCAAATTTGTCAGAAGGTTGGGGCGTCAGGCCCAAAAAGAAACCTTTGCTTATGCATTAAATGGTCCAGACACCTGAAAGAGCACATTGTCGAGAATCGGGCATTGAGCTTGCCTCATACCACATGCTTAGAAGAAGGGATGAGAAAAAGTCAAAACCCCAAAATTAGAGGTAAGAGAGAAGGCTTACCTCTGAAAATCAGAGATAAGAGAGAAGGCTTACCTCTAAAAATCAGAGGTAAGAGAGAAGGCTTACCTCTGAAATCAGAGGTAAGAGAGAAGGTTTACCTCTGAAAATTGGAGGTAAGAGAGAAGGCTTATCCCCGAAATCGGAAGTAAGGGAGAAGGCTTACCCCCGAAATCAGAAGTAAGAGAGAAGGCTTACCCCTAAAATCTGAAGTAAGGGTGAAGGCTTACCTTGAAATCAGAAGTAAGAGTGAAGGCTTACACCTGAAATCCAAAAACTTGACACTTAGTTAATTTTTTTGAAAAAGAATTTTGGGGAAAGGGTGATTGGAAGAAAGGTTTACCTCCTAAAAAGGAAAGGAAAAAGAAAGACCTAAAGCCCATAAGAAACATACTTTTGAAAATCAGGAAGAAGCCTTACCTCTTACTTAAAGAAGGTAAGAATTAAGAGGGAAGATCGAACCCAAAAACCAAAAATCAGAGGTAAGGGTCAAGGCTTATGCCCAAAATTCAAAAAATTCACACTTAGTCAAATTATTGAAAAAAGATTTCAAGGAAAAGTGAAGGAAGGCGAGAGGCTTAAGAGGAGAAGGAGTGGGAGGAATAAACAAAAGAAATAAAGCAAAGAAGAAGGCATGTAGAAAAGCAAGTAAGCGACAACTCAAAATCTTGAAACCTCAAGATGTAACCTTCAAGGAGAATTCATGCAATATGGCCCATGTAGGATCTCTCAGATCAGTTATCAATGATGATTCATCTAAGGGTGGCATGAAATGTCAACAATTTTGGTGACTTATGTGGGATGATTTCCTACTAATCATGGAATCTAGGGGTTTTATTAGTCCATTAGGCACAGAGTCATGAAGGAGATTTACAAAATTGGCCTCCCAATGGTAAAAAAGACATATGCAAGCCTGCACTTGGAGAAAAGCATGGAAAGTAGGAACATGCATTCCCTTAAGGAGAATGTAGGGTGTGCAAAAGCACTTCATGGAAAAGAAACAACTAAGCTAATATTCACATGAAACCCAAAACCATAAAAAATTTAATGTTTGAGGTGAATCCCATTGATTGAGATTAGAAGAAACTCACCATCCAACCTAGAAAGATAGAATGTATTTTCCTCCTTGCAACTAGTGATGACATATGGACCACTCCAAATGGAATCAAACTTGGAATGTCTTCCAGCTTTGGCTTTGTCTACATCCCATTTCAGCACTAGATCTCCCTCTTGGAACATCCTACGAATTGCCTTCTTGTCAAAATTTATTTTGACTTGTGTTCGATGTGTTTCTATGACTTGTATAGATTTGTTCCTTGTCTCCTCTAGTTCCAAGAGCTCAACCAACCTTACTGTCATAGCATTATTTTCTTCTAACTCCAACTAATGTGCCAACTCAAGGTAGCTCCAATGATAATGGTAACCGTGCTTCCCTTCCATAAAATAGCATGAAGGGAGAATTATCAATTGCTCTTTTAGAAGTAATTCTATCAACCCAAAGGGTTGTCTTCAACTTGCTATGCCAGACCCTTTGGTTGTCCTCTATGGTCCTCTTAATAATTCTAATGATATTTTTATTTAAAGACTCATTCAGGCCATTACCTTGAGGATAATAATTAGATGAGGTCTTCAAGTAAATTCCATGCATAATTTCCTAATCAAGGATCTAAGCACTAGTGAAATCCTTGGCATTATATGAAATGATGGTAGAAGGAATATCAAATCTTGTAATAATTCCATCAAGGAATTCCAAAACTGAAGGATCATTGGCATCCTTCAAGGAAACTACCTCTATCCACATGGTAAAGTAATATGTGGCTATTAAAATCCACTTATGACTAGCACTTGATGGTGGATTTATCATGCCAATAAAATCTAAACCCCAATATGTAAATGGTTGACCAACTTGAATGGGATGAAGAGGGAGGGTAGACAACCTTTTATTTCTAGAAAAGAAAGCACACTTTTTGCAATTTCTCACCCATTTGTGGGCATCATTGAACAAGGTTGGCCAATAATAACCAGCCCTCATGAATTTTGTAGTAGTGGTCCTTGTAGAGAAATGGCCACCTAAAGAACCATCATGAAATTCATCCAACATTCTACTAACATGATTTGCCTTTATGCATCTTAATAGGACCCCATTAAAATCCTTTCTAAAAAGTATGTCATCTAGTATGACATAGGGAATAGATTGTAATATGAAATGTCTTCTTTTGGTCCTATCTAGACCTATAGGATACCTACCTTCCTACAAAAATCTAGTCATATCATGCGCCCAACTATCTTGTATGTTTGCATTTGGTGCTTGTTATTCTTGTAGCACAAGGGAAATTTTTGTAGGAGTCTCAAATGTTGAGATAAGTTGCTCACACAACCCCTTGCCTCTCACTAACTTGGTGATCTTTATGTCAACATCATACTCCATCACCTTGGTGATCCATCCAACCCTTTTTTCATTGATATCTTTGCTCAACAGGAACTCTTTAACATTGACATGGGGCACCATTAGTTGTATCCTATTGTTTTGATTAGCAATAAAATATGGGTTTTGAAGGGGCCAAAAACCCTATACAAAAGAAGACACCTAAAACTAAAGAAAACAATACTAAGCATAAATCATCCCATCAACAACATGTTGCTTAAAAAATAACTCACATACCAACAACAGTCTGACAGCAATCACTAACAAATAATCAAGACAACACAGGCTACAAAAAACACACAAGCATGGGCTCGAAGCCCAAAAACAACCTTGTTTTATTTGGGACCAGAAACCCCTAGATATCCAAAGAACTCGCCTCCATCAGCCAGGTGTCAGCAAACCAACTGCTCATGGAAGACACCACTGAGCCAGGAAAGAAAATTTTCTTAATGGTGTAGGACACCATCAAATCCCTAATCAAAAACATGAGCACCTCCAACAAACCTACCTCAATAAGGGAGTTAGAGAGCACCACAAACCACTGGAAACTAAGCCACCGATCGAACTAGGAAGCCAACTCTAGATCCACCTCAAAAGGAAGGAGCTACCCTATATTTAAGAGAATGTCGTGCTCAACATGTCTGCAACCGCCTAAAAACTCCAGCATCCTCAACCTTCACCTCCAAAGGAGAAGTGTCCACCTCAAAAGAAACAACAACTGAGGAAGCCAGAGACAATAACTTCCCCCCTCCACCTCCATAGGAGTAGAATCCACCTCCATAGGATTTGAGATGAAGGCCAGCGCAGTAATAGAACAAGCCACCATAACACCCTTCAACAAAACTTGGAAAGAGACCAACACCCGCCACCAGCAGTCCACAAGAATAAACCACTGAGCCAAAAGCATAAACATATGAGGGGGCTCAGTCCTCATGGAAAAAGAGATAAACTTAAAAAACCATCCATCCTGTAGCACGAAAGAAGAAGCCATAGAAAGAAAAGAAAACTTTGGTTGCATAAACACTTTCAACCCGCACAACTTTAGCACACAGGTAGCAAAGACAAACTCAAGCACCAAGAAAAATTTGATTTCGGATAAAATCTTAGAGCACCATTCAGCCAAGATAACAAAAACAGAGGACATAAGATTTTCCACCAAAAATAAAAAATAAAAAAATGCTCCACAATAGTCTCCAAGCAAATAAAAACTCTAAAGCCCCACTTCATGAGACACACTGAGCCCATAACATCTGAATGCCTCCAAGGGAACTGCAAAAGCAAAGCAGTAGAGGGAAAAGCCCATCCCACTAGCATAGATTACATTCCCAAATAGTCCACCAAAACCCCAAAAGAAACCAAGGCTTCCAAACCAGCCCATAGGAGAACACCACAAAACTAAGGTAGTTGTAAACCAATGGGACCCAAAAGTTCCAAACCAGAAGTTCCCATGAGCACATTCAAAAACAAACACCAGAAAGCATGAGCTCCCCCAAAATGATGTCACGAGAGGAGGAAGCCACCAGGGGAAACCAACCTTGGCAAAAAGGACCCCTCAGGCAGATAGAAAGTCCAACAGAGAACCACAACGGAAAGGGAAAGCAGCACCAGAGCCAAAAGAAAGCCATCCAACCCAAAAAGAGACATCCAAGCAAGCCCAAAGGACGTAAGCTCAGCCAGAGATTCATCTACAGACCCTTCAACACCACAAGCCACAATGGAAAACAAATCCCTTGCACCACTTCCATACCCTTCCAAGAGTAGAGCCCCAAAAAGATAGGGGACATAGAATATAGAACGGGCCAAAGAAGCCCCCACGAAGGCAAGTGAAACAACCTTCGCATCCCACCAAGCAAAAGAGGGGCACACAGGAACAAACCCATCGTACCCACCAGCCACAACCTCCACCAAACCAAGTAGAAGTAGTTTCTTGATCCCCAAAGTCAAAAGCCCATGCTTGAGGAAAGCCAACATCCAAAGTTTTGCATCAACTTCGTCAAATTCTAAGTCTCCACCTCCATCATCGCCTGAGGATTTCAAACTTGGGTTGTCGCTCCCTCTCCCGCATTGTCACTGCCACTCCATTCTTCAGGTGGATAGGATAATTGTATCCTATTGTTAGACAACATGTGTCTAATTTTTTTTAATGCTCTTGTTACCTAATTTTCACCCTCAGGATCAATTAGGAAGAATATCATGTGACAGAGGTTCAAGGAGGCCAGTGGGACATTCACACAAGGGCAAAGACTCTACATCTATTGCTAGGTCACGGGGAACTCAGTGGGAGAAGCCACCCTAGGAAGATTCGACATGAAAATCATCCAAGGAGAAAGTCGGCAAGACTCTCCTATTGTCTGGTCAACTGACTATTTGATCTATTCCATCCTGAGCAGGTCGCTAAGACCTAGTTTATGTCATGTCGAATGAGCCTGCAGAGCCTATCGCTATAACATAGGGGGTTCAGTATGACCTCTTATCACGTGGATTTCCTTGGCCGATAGGCCATTCAATCGTCATTTGTCGAGACTCTCGACGACCACGGGCTTCGGGGAGACCTACATCACTTGGTGAGAAGTCCCAGCGAAGGTTCAATGTCTCGCCGATGTGTGAAGAGTCTCGGAGCGAGAGATGCTTTCGGAAAAAGAGTTGGGGCTTCGCCGGGAGGTCTTGGCGAGGATGAAAGTCTCACCGAAAGGAAAGGATGGACCTCGATGCAGTTGTCTTCGGCAGGAGTCCCGCCGACACAAAAGAACCTCGGTGTAACTAAGGGACTTCGCCGGAATGTCCCGCTGACATCAAATGTCTTGCCGAAGGGTGAGAAGAGCTCAGACAGAATGAGGGCAGGGTCAGCAAGATGTCTTGCCGACTGAGCAAGCTCTCCCTGAGCTCAAGGGAACATCCCGGTGGAGTGTAATGCTTTCAGGGTGACACCAATAGGCTCTTGCCGATACTCAAATGGGTTCTCACCAAGACAAAATTAGTCTGGCAAGACTCTTGCCGAAAACACAACAATAGCTCTTCGGGTGGACAAAAGGGAATTCGGCAAGTGGTCTTAGTGACCCGTTAATGTCTCATTGACAAGGAGGTTTTCGGTGTATCTTTCCAAGTTGGAGAGAAGTCTCCCTAACCCGGCGATCTCTTGGCGAAAGGAAAGTGGAGCTCGGTCAGGTAAAATGCATTCGGGGAGACACTGATGGCCTCTTGCTGACAGATGAAGTGAGGCCTCACCGGGATAAGTGTTGTCAGCACAACCTCATGTCGACCAGAGAGGGTCTTCGTGACCAAGGGGTCTTGAAGGCTGAAGCAAACAAGTAGGAGTCCCACCAACAAAACATCTGGTATCGCTAAGAGTTGGGGCTTTCGCCATGGGGTCTTGGCGACTATCTGGAGTCTCGCCGAAGGTTATATACTTCGGCATAGTCTTGTGAGTTTGATAAGAGGTCTCCCCGACTCGATGTTGTCTCACCGACAGTAAAGTGAACAGTTCGGCAGAGAGTGAAGAGGCACTCGGTATAAAGTCCGGTTGACAGACCAATGTCTCATCGAAAGCTAAAGGGGCTCGAGCCCGGAGGAGAAGAGTAAGCTCAGGGGCAAACGAAATGAGCTCAAAGAGAGGTCATCGCTAAGAGTCATACTGACTGCATATGTGCTCGCCAAGAGATGGAGGGCTCGTTAGGAGGTCTTCTCAAACATATAATCTCTGGCCGACAGCGATGGAGGTACCAAATGAAAAGGATATCAGTGTGACTCAATGGTGCTCGCTGGGACTTCTAACCAAATATGTTTGTCTTGCTGATGGTTTTGGTGGTATCAACATGACTTCTAAAGCTGTAGAGACACATAATCGCATCGGCAAGACACTTTCAGTGTCTTGCCGAGATGCAATTCCGTTCAAAAGGACTTTTGACCAGCTACAGGGCCCGTGTGGAAGGTGCTCGACTAACTAGAGGGATCTGAGGCGAGCCGTGGTAGTCTGATCAGAACGTGGAATGCCAATGCAAGATGAATGCAACATGAATACAACATATATATGTTTTGAGCTCGGGGGGGCATTCAATGTGGCTCTTCAACAAGGGACTCGATAGCTAGACATGATGGATCAGAAGAATTAATGCTACAAAAAGATCAGGAGAAGGATTCTCCAGGAGCGGTTCTTCACACCGACACCAACAATAGGGACACGCAGGCTTTTGCAATTAATTCATCAAAGATCTGAGATAGATCTTTTTCTAAACTGGAATATTTTTGTAATCCCTAAGGGGCCAACATACAGTCTGTATATAAGGCATTTTTTGCCTTTTTGTAAATAGTTCTAATTACACACTCTAAGGAGTTAGTGATTTTTAATCAATCCTTTCTTAATCAATGTATGTTTTTTTGTAACTCAGCTGGAATCCTGAATACAACACAGAGTTTACCTTGGAAGCTTGTGTTCATGTTTGTATTGATTCTCATTTCTGTATCTTTCTTTTGAACATGCAAGTCTTTAACTGTGTTTTATAATTTTGTATTCATATCTTAGAGTTGTGAAATTAATCTTTCCTTCCTGAGATGTGTATGTAGATCAAACCTGTTAGGACTAAAGCATTAAATTTGAAAGAGGTTGTTCTAAGAATAGCAATTAGGCTTTCATGTGTTTTTTCTTCTTGTGTTCATTTCGTGATTTCTTATCAGTTTGGTGTATCACCCTAGTGCAGTTCTTTAATTTATGCATCTCTTCCCTCTTTCCCCTCAAAGAAACAATAGTTTAGGTGATACCCAAAGGAAGCTGGCCTTCTCCAGAGGTTCATTTCAGTTATAGGTGACCCACAGCCTTGAGATGATCCCATGTTGCTCTAGAATGGTCAATTTTTTGTAAACTTTGCACAGGGTGCAATTCTAGGTGCATAACAGCTCTAACAATAGCAAGACCTTTCTTTTCAACATAGTTGTACTTGACCTCATAATATTTAATCCCTTCACTAAAGAAAGCAATGGGTTGCTCCAAATTTTCTTTATTTAGTTGGGTTAGGACAGTTGATATACTGACTTCACATCCAAAGGTATAAAGAATGAAATCCTTGTCATAGTTAGGATTGACAAGGGTAGGAGCCTGAGCAATTTCTTGTTTGATAGCAGCTATCTTTACCTTCCTTGGTCCATTTAAAGACCATATTTTTCTTAAGCATAGAGGTAAGAGGCTTTACCAAAGTAGCAAGATTTGGAATGATTTTCCTCACAAAGTTAATTGTACCCAAGAAAATTTGTAATCATTTCTTGTGAATGGGAAGTGGGATGGCCAAGATATATTTTACTCTTACAAGATCAATGACCAAGCCATCCTTTGAAACAATGTGTCCAACCCTGATTAGTGGTGAAGACACATTTATTTATATTTAGGGATACCATATTCCCTACATTTCTGAAATAGCTTCTCAAGGTGACTAAAATGGTTTCTTGCATGCTTTGAAAACACTGTGATATCATCCAAGTAGACCAAAAAAAATTGCATGAACACACCTTGAAACACCATATCCATGGCCCTCTGAAAAGTGGCACCTGCATTGGTTATACCAAAAGAAATTTTACAATAAGCATAGGTGCCCCACTTTATAGTTAATTTTTCTTGTGTCGATCATATTCTTAGACCAAAATTTGATTATGACCTGAGTAACCATCCAAGAAAGAAAACATTTCTGACCCACTGACTCTTTGTAAAATTTATTTCATGGAGGGGAGGGGATAGTGATCCTTTAGGGAGGCTCTATTTAAATCCCTAAAATCTACACACAACCTTATTTCCTCATTCTTTTTCTTGATAGGCACAATATTTTCCACCCAAGAAGAATGCTTCATGGGAAAAATGATTCTAGCCTCAATTAACTTGGCCAACTCCTTTCGCATTAAAGGTTCAATCTTAAGATTTATAGGACTTTATTTTTTCCTTATAGGTTTGGACTCTAGATCTAATTTAATAGTATGTTGGGAAAGGCCTAGGTCAAAACCCTTTAGGTCTTCATAAGTCCAAGAAACTACATCATTGTATCTATTGCAAAGATATATGAAAACATCATGTTTAATGGTAGAGCATACCTTTCCCAAGTTTAGAGACTTCCCTTTTGAAATATATATAGGCT
Organism: Sequoia sempervirens; assembly: GCA_007258455.2. NCBI lineage: Eukaryota > Viridiplantae > Streptophyta > Pinopsida > Cupressales > Cupressaceae > Sequoia > Sequoia sempervirens. The sequence goes on along the minus strand of VDFB02091725.1, from coordinate 78,745 downwards.
TGAAGTCACCCTTCTTTCTAGCTATGTTCATCCTTTTATGTTTTAACTGATCATCAGGGTTAAATATATCTTCAACAGTGATGAGACCATTTGGTAGCTTGTTGCTACTCAACAACACAACCTGATCACCATACCGGTTCTATAGTTTGAACTGATTTCTTTTAGAAAATTCTACCTCATCTTGTAGAAAATTTACTATTTGTTGATCAGTATCAAATACCTGCCAGTGATCTTGATTATTTGGAATAGTAGGCCTCACAACAAGCCTGGCATGCTACTCCTTTTTGCTTGCAATATGTGTTGGTATGTCAAATTGAGCATCAACTACTACAAGCCTATCAACATATTTACTCTAATTTCTTAGAGTTGTTTGGATGTTAAAACCATCAAGGGCCTTAATCAAATCCAAACCCTATGCTTGTAGGATCTTAGTAGATTGTTCTTAGTTGAACTTTGAGATCTAACCTAATGGACAACCAATTCATTGTCACCAAATACTTGTAACAATTTGGTGTTCCTTTTTTGTGCAAGTTGGAGACCTTGGATGAGTGCTTCATACTCAGCCACATTGTTAGTGTAGCTAAATTGAATCCCAAAAGAGAATTAATATTTCTCCTTATTCTAAGATACTAGCATTACACCAGAACCAACACCATTTATGTTCCTAGAACCATCAAAAAACATCTGCCACAATCCCCCTAAGTCTTCTTGAGTTTTTTATGAGATTGGGGATAGTAACATTCTCTTCATGAATGCAGTAAGTGCCCAGACTAGTCTATCCACCTCAACAAAAATTAATGAGTCAAATCATAAAGAATTTCCCCATTCATCTAACAAACAATTAGGTACATATTTTATATAATTTGTAGGCTCATGAACATAACACTCTTCCTTTTGATCATGCAATGTACAGTTCATATTTATTGGACTAGGAGTGTAAGGTTCTGGATGATCCTTTGCTATGGGCTCAAATCTGATGGTAACCTTAGTACTATATATGGTTTTAAATAACATGTGAGACCAATCAAAAGATAAGTACCCACCTATCTTAGTAGTGAAATCTCTAGATAAGCAAATGTAAAAATGACCAAGGAGGTCTATGACTGAAAGGACAATTTTAAATTCTTAATTACTCCTACTGTATTGACAACAGTGCCATCCAATTGTAAAACATTTCTATCCATCGATTCACACTTGATCAGTCCAAGCATGTCATCAATTCCCTTAGACATAATAGAACTAATTTCCCCAAAATCTATCATACAATTATGCACTATATGGTTTCCAATAATTATAGAAAGATAGAAGGGAGGTTGCTTGTACTGATTTTTCTAGAATTACCTTCTTCTTTGGGTTGCACCAGACTGCTTGATGGAGTAGTCTGCTCTTTTTCTTGTACATCACTTACTTTTTTGTGTTCCTTTAAAGCTTGATGTAGCAAATCCCTTTGTGATGGAATGAATAGAGCCTCTTGAATAGTAACATTTAGATTGTCTTTCTTAATTTGCTCCACTATGTTAAAAGGAAGCTGGTTGGTTTTAGGAGGAACCTCAGGAATATAAGGGTTTGTTCTTGTTGCTTGGGTGATCCTAGGTTGCTCCATTTCTTGTTTAAGCCTATTAATAGGTTGGTTTGATTGTGGAACATTTTTTGTTCTACCTACTGGTCCAAGATCTGCACCTTATTGAGGTTGTTGAGAAACTGATGCTTGCCCAATCATGGAAGATGCACCACCCTCCATTTCTCTTTTCTTTGATCTTGTATTCTTGGCTATTGTATCAACATCTTCTTGATTTACACCATAGAAATCCTCTTGAACCAAAATGACAAATGAGGAGTCCTCACATGTATGATTTTGATTACTAGCAGTTGTTTTCTTGTGCCAATCTGCTACTTTGAAGTAGAGGTTTCATTTTGAGCTACTAGAGTTTGCACAAACTCTCCACTTTGACAAGCATTTTGATTATGAGATTGCTCACAAGGGTAACACCACTCTTGCTCCTAGGTTAGATTATTTTGCACTGAGACCAAAGCTTTAAAAGTGTTGATAGTAGTTGGATGTATTCTATTCATTGGCTTAGTATGATTCCATTGATTTTGTCCTTGATAATGGGGCCTATTTTTTTGATAACCTTGACCTTGAGGCTGATAAGGCATATTTTTTTGAGCTTGTTTCCTCTTCATTGATACTAACTCATTATTCATACTTCAGAGCAAGGTTACCAATCTTTTGGAAGTGAAATACAAGTAGAAAGTTGATTTGTGGGAACAATTGGAGTAGGATACACCAGTATAGGATCCAATGTTGGTTGTGAAGGAAGCTCTGGAAATAAAGGAATTGGTGGTCTAGAAGGTATCTTCCTAGACTGTATTAAAGTAAAACCACCAATTGACTGAATCATAATAGCTATGTCACTGTTAAGAGTCCTTAAGAAATATAGAAAAACATGCTCAAGAGAAGGCTTGACCAAGGTAGGGATTATATCCCAAGTCTTTTGGAATTTGTAATTGAATTCACTCATGAATTCATGATGTGATATTTTGATTAATGTTAATTGTTATACCAAGGACAAATGATCATTCTTGTCCTCAAAATATTTGCATAACTTCTCCCCTAACTCATCCTAGTTGTGAATGGTGTTAGGTGGTAGACCCTTGTACTATTGCAATGCTTTTCCTTTAAGAGAAGTGGCAAGCAATCTAATAGCCACATTGTATTTTGTAACATCATGCACTAAGCATATGTTTTCCACATCTATGACGTGTTTTGTTGGAGTTGTAGATGTTTCCCCAATAAAATGAGGTATACTTTTCAAGGCATTGACTGGTATATCATTCTTTTGGGCTAAAATTAAGGGGCTTCCACCACTAAAAGATACAAAAGGTTGATTTATAGGTAGGGCCATATGGAATAAAAATTTGTTTGTATGGATAGTAGGTGTTATAGCTTGAAAAAATATCTCCACAGGTGGCATAGATAGAGCTCTAGGAAAAGGACTTATACTCCTATTTTTTCTTATAGGTGACAAAGGTTGTTTATTTCTTCTTCTAGAAGTGGAAAATGAGAGTTGGATGTATTCGAAATTACCTCTAGAAGATTATCTTGTTTGGATTCTTGGCATAAATTTGTAGGTCTAATCTTGAACCAGGAATTTTGGGTAGCAGCATAGCCACCAATTTGTATGCAAAGTTCTTCCTTGATTGTAGAGTCGCTAGGTACTTTGTTTGAGAGCCTCTTCAAGGCTAGAATGTTTAGAGTAGCACCACTCTCTCAACAGAATTAAATGAAATTTCTTTGGGTCCCATCGGGCATGCCAAAAATTGTCACATAAAATTGCACCTTATTGAATAAGAGTTCAATGTGCTAATGACACAATGGAAACAACCTCAAGGTGTGGGACCTTGCGCAAATGAGGTTGAACTATATCTAGAGAAGGTTGACTTCCTCTTCTAAGCTAAGTGAAAATGTGTTGGTCTAACCCAACACATGAAACCTATTACTACTCTACTCTAATAGATCACATAGAAAATGGATAGAAAGAGACATGAAATGTAAAAGAAGGTAATGCACCAAGATAGAATTTTTTTTCTTCCCGCCTCAGAACAACACATCAATGAAACAACTAAAACACATACTCAAACATGAAATTAAAATAGATTTTACTCAAACATGCAAGGATATCATTGATAATATTGAATTTTATAACATAAAGCTTAAAAGAAATCTTTACAATGATATAAAAGTGCAATAGAAAAACCCTAGAGGAGCCAGAGGAAGAACCCTTAGAAAATATATAAGTGTTGCTTTCATAGACCTGTAGACATGCAAAATTAACATTGTGCATTCAATCAGATTCATTCATTAACTAAACTAGATTTCACATTAGGTCCATTCATCAATTAATCAGGTTCACGTCCATCCATTAATTAGGTAATCTCATCTCCTAAGGTCATTTATTTAAAATCAAATAAACATCATCATCAACCTTTTAATAAATCAAATGGCCATTTAATCAAATCTAAAATCATATTACATCATTTTCTAATTTAAATAAATCAAATATCCAAGTCCTAAGAGTCAAACTCACCTAATCATCATTAAGCTAACCTAATCCTAATTGGCCTAACCTAACCCACCCACTTGCATTCTCTAGATTTAGCCACTTGCACAAATAAATCAATTTATTGATTTATTAAAACCCTCATTTTCACTCAACATGGCATTTATGGGAAATATTCCCTCAAGGTTTGAAAAACATGACAAGTTGATTTGTCCCTCCAACATAGCATTTATTACTCAGTTTCTTGTCCCCCTCTCAAAATGTATTGCAAGATTCAAATTTGAAACTCCCTCTCATGGGCACACTTCCCAAATCTTGCACATCCATTGGCCTATCACCACTTGACAAGTGTCCTCTTCTCATTGGTCGATCTTTAGTCCCACATTCACCCATTTGGCCAATATCTCATCAAGAAAATCTATAAAAGAAGGCCTTAATCCTCATCAATCCATCCACAACTTTTATGCAAGGTTATTCTCTTGGTTTGAGAACTAATCTTGTTCTTCATCTCCATTGCATTTCATCATTTAGCTTAGCTTGATCAAAGATTAGGAAAGGGCTTCTTTCCATAGAAGCACCAATCTAATATGAGATGACCTACTTCATGTTTTTTATGTGCTCATTTAGCTTGCATTTATCATTTGTTTGCATTTGAAAGCATTGATGTACCATTTCATATGGATGTTGTTATTTGCTTTGTTTTAAACTAACAGGCTAATGTGTGTTGTTTGTTTTGAGAAAAATGCAGATTTCACCATCTACATTCTAGCGCTAGAAGGAGGGTTGAAGTTTATTTCATGCATTGGATAGAAATATAGTCTCTATTTTCGTTCATTCTTTGTCTTTGTTTATGTTTACATAAGATTGATCTCTGTTCAAATAAGCTTTAAGCATTATATGCCCTATCAAATATTTGTTTCTAGCAGCTGGAAGATAGGTAATTTATGTGTGGATAGTTAAAGTTATTGATTCAGATGCTATTTAAATTGGTTGCTACACTAGAGTCTCTCTTTCTGTGGTAACGCCTTTACTTATGCTCATCATGTCGTTGGTTTCACAGTATCTCAATCACATCTAACTTTTATTGACTTCCATTATCTTTGTATGTTGCAAAGCAATGCTATCGAACATTAATTGTGTGCAGAACATGATCTAGTAAACGCCAGCGAATACAACCAATCGAGCTTTGAATGCTATCATTTCAATTTGCATTAATATTATTATGGCCCTTAGTTGATTCTTTTACGCCTCCCTGCCGAATCTTTCTTTAGTATATCTGAAGTCCCCAATGAAATCTTATGAGAAGGCATCAATTCTGAATATCAAAATTGCCTTGCCATAATCTTCAATTTAAAACTTTGTGTCTACTCATTGTAACTCACCAAATGGGAGAAGTGAAGGTTAATAGGCATTAAATCAGTATGTTTGGTAGTTGTTTCTATAGGTGTGCCTTGTTTGCATGGCTCGTTGTCTTCTTGAATTTGCGCATTGAATAAACACACATTCGTACAAAGATAAGCACTTGAATCCCTCAAGTTCAAATGAGTACTTGAATCTCTAATAAATAAACTATTACCACAATAGTATCCCAAGTCTTAGAGGCTACATCCAATTCTGTAACATCCCAAGCTAGTATTTGCTAAAAAAACCACTGCGTACTCAATGCTTGATGCCGTTATTTTTACGCCAACTCTTGGCATATGTGAGGAATATCAACAAACAAGAGGCTCAGTCAAATCTGAATGCAAGAAAAATTTTACGCTTCAGGATTTTATATGATATTGTTGGCCGCATTAAATGGTGTATCGACCAAATCAGGCGCACATAGTTGGGTGATGATTTCTTAGTAGTGATCTATTCTTTTGCTATGTCAAGCCGCACTTTTCACCTCTCTCACATGATGTTGGACGTCAAATCCGTTGTGATATCATTGTCAAGTTGGAGAAGATTTTGTTCCCTTGAAAGCTTCAATTAAATTCAAATGGGTAGATGATATTCTTAAATGCGACTGACAAAAATCTAATAATATTATGATTAATAGACGGTTTCTTTTTTTTCTTTTCAAACTGTACAAAATGGTGCTAGAGTTAACCACCAAATTGAGTTCTCCTTGTTGCATTCAATATGCATGAGAATATTTTGATGTGCTTATGAGATGGCCAGAAAGGACGCTGGCAAGGGTAGTATGTGGGTCGAGGATTGTTGGGTGTCTCTTTTTCTTACATACGTCTTTTCTTTGAGGCAGTCTGGAAAACAGTTCACACGCCTGGTCTCATTTTTTGAGTCATTATGTTAAACAGTTCACGTGTCTTGTCTATGCTTTAAAAGATCGCATTTGCTTGAAAGTTTCTAAATCCTTTTCATTGGGATTTTCACCTGCCAAATGCATTTGCTTAAAAAGGTTTTTTATGCTTTAGTTCTTTTGTGCAGGTCCTACAGTCAATGCATTCTGGTAGAGAATAGTAGAAAATGACTTTACACTTGCTAATTGTAGTAAAGTATCTTTGTTCACTGGTAATTGCATTGAAGTCTCCATCAGTCTCTTGTTCCTACACTGGATACATTATAGACTTAGCTGATATAATCAATGCTGATATGATTGTTGATACAATCGATGCTTTGTTGCATAATATTGATTGAAATCTAATACTTTAAATTGTTCACTGCTTGACCTTTTCTTGTGCCAGCCTACTTTCTTAAGAGATAGAGGCAATCTTTTTTGCATTAAGACATTCCTCGGTAATTGTCAACAGATCAATCTTAGGAGAGCAATAACCAGTGACATTTACTAGATTTGAACTGTATACCTATATAGAAAAGCAATATGGCAGGTGTAATGAATGATAGGAAACTCCTTTGGTTTCTCCACCATTCAATAATAGATAAGGCTTGCACTTATATAGGGTAGAAGGAGAGCTATAGTGGAGAGTTGCTTGTATGTGTGGAGGGCGCGGCTTATACACTTCCATAGCACCTCTATGTTTTAGGGTGGACAGTTGCTTATTCAGTGGAATGGCTAACAGAAGGGAAACGTAGGAGGCAGTAGTCATAAAAATTTGAACCAAGGAGGTTGTGAGGTTCCATTTTCAGCACACTTTGAATGATTAGGCATTTTGGTAGCGTATGAACTCTAGTCAATTTATGTCTTATTGACTGGCATCCTCATTGTTTGGCATCTCTCATTTATGATTTTCTGCATGCATCTTTATTGAAAGGCATCTTTCATTTATGATTTAGTGCAGGCATCTTTGTTGTAAGGCGTCGCTCATTTATGATTCTCTACGAGCATCTTTAATATATCTAGATACAATCTTTCTTAAGCATTATTCGTGTGCAGGTCATTAACAGGTGACAACCAAATTCAAATTCAGGAAAGAAAGGATAGATATATATTTTTCCTTTTTTCACTTTGGCTGAAAGCAACATAAGATATATTCTTTAAATATGCACATATTATTATTGTCATCATTGTTGCCTGTCAAGATTCTTAATGATTTGTTATTTGGTTTTTTGTGACATTAAGATAATCTTCTTGTTGTTGCTTATTATGTTCTTATGTGGCATAAAAAATATGATGGTGGCCTCTTTCACATTGAAATAAATCTTACTTGGGATAGCTTTGTACTCTTTGCAGGAGGGATTTCGTTTGCACAAGAAATTTGCAACACTAAAGCATTGGGGGCAATCTTTGAATAATTTTGGAGCCAAAGAAAATTGAGCCTTGAATTTGAACTTGAAATCGACAAAGCATTTTTAAATGCTTAGGGCGTCCATTTCCTGCCTTTATTTTCAGTTTTAGGACAATTCACTTTATCTTTGGGTTTAAAATCAATCATTGATTTATTTTTATTTATTTTTTCAAAGTTGTACTAAAATTGAACCTTACAAACTTACTAGCTTTTTGATTTTGGACAAAAATTGAACAATGCAAATTTCACACTCAAGTTTGGTGCTTTAAAATGAATTCATCATTGCTTTGAAGGCTAAAACGAACAAGTGTTTGAGTTGAGTGATTTTGTCTTTGGTGCATTTTGAATGCGTATCCTCTCCCCTTGCACTTCGTGCGATCTAGGGTGCAAGAGAAACACTCAAAATGCATTTTACTGCTTTCAGTCACCTTTAGAGGGGCCTACCTAAGAGACACATTCAAAAGGAGAACTTGAAGGTGACTCCAACCAGTTTTTCATTCAGGCCGGTATACAAATGGATAAGACTAAACTGTCAAGTCCTCATGGTATGTAGGCCTTAGTCGTACAGTGTCTTTCAGAACAGGGTACTACCGTAAAACATATAAGAGCCCCTAGTAGGATTGATTAAAGCCTTTAGTGGCTTGTTGGATGCTCGCAAGGTGCCATGTCCCCGATGTTGTGTCATTAAGAACCTTGCTTGTAGTTGCTAACTGGTCCATCCAATGAGTTTATCGAAGTGGTGCATTGGAACTTAGATTCCAAGAAGTTACTTGCCATGTCTGATCTTGGTTGAAATATAGAGGTTAAGATCTCATTCTTAACATACCTTTATATTTTATCCTTGGTGGCATGTAAAATCATCTCTTCTACTACAAAGGGCATGAGGCAAGCCCACCAAGAAAAGCGTACCAATTGAGCTAGGATGTTACATTGTTTGAAAACACAGTGCTTTAATTGAAAACATTGAAAACCAACCTTCAACATGAGCACCAAATCTCAAACCCTTTAGGAGAAGAAAATATCTTTGAACAAGTTCACATGTTATTGCTTGCCCTTGGGATTTGTATCCTTAGAGGCATCTAAACATTTGGATTTCATCTCAATTTGCTTCTACTAAAGTCAACTTTAGGTAACTCTTGCCTCAAATTTCCTTGGTTTCCGCATAATACACTTTGTGGGATAAGGGGAAAGTTAAGACATTAGCCATCTAGATTCAAAATCTAACCAAGAGTGTGTTTGTGGTAAAAAATATTAAACAAAGATTAAATCAATTGGACCCCACACATGTGCTTGGCATCTTTTGGTCATATGGTTTTCATGCAAACATTGGTCTTTTGATTTTGAATTACTCTTAGAGAAAGGCATGTTCTTCACTATCTTGGCCTAGTAAACAATTCCTTCCTAGGTTCACTTAGGATCAAATCAAACACTTCATCGATCCCAAACATTTATCAAAGTCCATCCCACAAACAACTGTAGAGCTTTGGAAACATCATTCTAGACTTGGGTAAATCATCACAATCAAAATCACCTTGTTTAGTTAGGTGTATGGGAATGAATCCTTTCTCATACGTTTAATTGAATTAGAAATCCTTTGAAAAAGTTCATCCTAAGATAACATCTAACATCTTAGGGTTTACAAGTTCATTATCCAAATCCAACCAAACCAATCAAAATCAAACCCTAAGTCTAGCATTGATCCAAAGTCCCTAAATGTTCAACACTCATATCATTTACACCTTTCGCCCTTCATCTCGTCATTGGTCCTAAGAACCTTAGAGGTCACTTTTGCAACAAGGTCAAAACACAAGAGGAAAATGGAATATAAACTTGATCCATACATCATGAGTAATCCAAATCAATTTAACTTTAAAAGCCTTACAACACCGATTGATTATCAACACTCACACTTATACAATCCATACATGGGATCATTACCTTCTACAAATGTCAATGGCACAACAAGTGTGAGTATGCCCAAATCAAAGATTGGAACACATTTCTGGATGGTAGATCTAAATCCAAACCTACAAGTCTGCCAAATGAACAATCAAAGCATGAGCCTTCAAGTGAACAACGTCATCCCACCAAATCCCTACATGCCAAATGAGAATGTACTAAGTACAAGTTTTTGAAACATGAATCCAGAAAACTTTGGGATGGATACATTTTCAAATCATACGAATATTCCAAAAATGAACAATGGTCAATTTCAACCTATCATGTCAAATCTGAGTGTCGTCCCCATTCAAAACATTGTCCAAAATCAAACACAAGCACACACTCCAAATCTGCTTAAACAAAAGCCAAATCAACTATATCAAGGGATTCAAGATCAAAATCAAGATCAAATTTGGTGAGATCAAATTGCGACACTTACCAAAATAGTTGATTCATTATGCCAAGAGACATCTCCACCACCATTACCCATATCAACATCATTCCTTGGTTTATGGCTTCCCCCTTTACCTAGGACTAATCACTTCATCCAAATCAATCCACCTAACAACAATCAATCCATTACATCAAATCCTTTGAGTATACCATTGACATCATGCCAACATATGGTATTCAATCAAGCAACAATGTTGATCCCAAATCAAAACATGGTCTCCCAAGGGCCTATCACCTCGGTCATTCAAACCATCCCCATCACTTCGATCATTCCAAACACCACTCTCACACCCATCATATCTCAACCCCTCACTACCATGATCACTCCAAGCGTATCTCAACCACTCATCACTACATCCAACATGATTCCAAATCCACCACTACCCCCACCACCACCAACTTCCACCACATCAATCCAATACAATGTGGAATTACAAGTTGCTTTTGAAAGGGGATTCCAACAATATCTAGCCATGCAACAAGCAACACAAGCTCAACAAGTGCAACAAGCCTCTCAAGTTGCCCAAGCCTCTCAAGCTACCCAACAAACACAAGCACAAACACAAAAAATGATAGCTATTGGGAATAACGATGAACATTCAACCACTAGTGATAGCATTGACAATCTCCCCACCACAATTGCTAAAAGCAATAATCAAGATATATCCATCAAAGTGCACATTGGAGATGTTTCTATCTTTTCCGAAGATCAAATCAACACACATCAAAAGTCACTTTTCAATCATGGTCAAAATCCACCAACAAAACCCAACAATGATCTAATTCAAGAAATATCAACATCATTTAACCCTATGGTTGAAAACATTGAAAATCCCTCCACCACAATTGTTGAAATCAATGATCAAGATCTATCCTTCAATAAAGATATTTTTGCCTCATCCAATGAGGCATCGACCAATGATCATGTTGAAAATGTATCTACATCACCTAATGAGTTAGAGGAAATATCTCAAGAATTTATTCCAAAGCAAGATCAAAATCTTCCACTAAGGTTTAACAATGGTCCTTTCCATGAAATATTGACATCCTTCAACCTCATGGTTACAGATACTGAAGGAACCCTAAAGTCGACACTTGAGGATGTTGAACCACTTACCATGTCTAATGAAGAAATCCGAGAACCTTTTGTAAGCAATCCATCCATTGAAACTGAACCATGTCAAGAACTTGATCCAAAGCATGTCGAAAGCAACTCCGAAATCATTCAAGATCAAGAATTTGTATCTTCAAGATACTACAATAATCTAATGGACACGCTCCTATCTATGCAATATGATCATATCCATGTAGCACATACTCCTCAATCTACCCATGAGATGCTTTCTACAGATGGACACGTAGATGATCATCTAGAACAAGATTGTGTTACACAAAAAGAGCAGATTATTAACTCCTATAGTCAAACGGAGTTATCAACATCAGGATCAGATATATCCCAAACTCAGATTGAGGAAATCATGAATAAAGATATTGAACATTATCCACTCAAGGAAATAAGTCGAACAGAACAGTATAATCCGGAGTTAGTAGAGCAGAAAATTGAAACAATGTCATCTACAGTGGTCATTTATCAGAGAATGCACTCTAAACAGGAACTCTTAGAATAGGTAGAATCAAAGCATGAAGGTACTACTTCCACCATACTAGGGGCAACTTCATCTCAAGCAAGCATCAATATAGGGAGCACAAAGAATCCTTGTGATGAAACCATTGCCAATACTACAACCAGCCACGTCACGAATCTTCATCCACCCATCACCCCATCCATGAATTGGGACCAACGTCAAAAGAAAAAATTGAATCAAAGTACGAAGAATGCTATCAAAGCAAAAGAAGATGAGAAGCATAATGGAAAAATCAAATACAAATGGATACAAAAGAATACAAAGAAAGACCATCCCTATCAAACTCCATCAGTCAAAGAAACTGTGAGGCAAAATTAAAAAGGGAAAAGTATCCATCAAGGATGTCCACAAAAGTAAAAAAGGATTTTCAAGTGACGTACAAAGTGTATCAAGCAGTTAGTCCTAATTCCACCCACACTTTCGTATCCACCCATCATGCTCATCATCCCAAGTTTGGAGAGTCAAAGGTTCCAAACTATCAACCAATCCATCTTTTATCCCTAAACACACTCCATCCACGCCTCCATGCATGATATCCAATTCTCATGTTGACCATGTATTGGCAACGACCCTTTATCATAAGGATTCAGAAGGCACTCTATCGCGATGTGCATACAGAGACAGAGTTAACCCTAGTATCAATGAAGCAGATCAAGAATCCCAAAAGTTTCATTCAAGTGCACGTATCTTAGCAAAGCAGCTCCTTCAAGCAAGATATTGATGGCACATTATGACAGGGGCATCTATGTCAACACCACCAAGTGGTTCAGCATGAATCTTTCAGAAAAAACCAAAAAATCAAAAAAATATGAAAATCCAAAAATAATCAGAAAAAGGATTGAAAATAGTAAATAGAAAAAAATTGTCCTCTAGTGAAAACTGCATGTGCGGCACTTTGGGTAGGTACCATGATGAAAACTTGGCAAACAGGTGTCATGTGTAGAATCGAGCATCTACGTGCACTAGTTCAGGTGAAAGCATCTCATCCCATCCGTAATAAATTGAGCATTCCATCCATCTTATCCACGATAAAACCATGCATCCATGAACCATTTATCCAATCCATTTTCATCTATCTGCATCCATCATCCAAGCTATCTTGATCTTGATGAAATTTTGGGGCACACTTTACACTTGCTTATGGCAAACAATCTTGACATGGTTCATTTTCATTAATCCTATCCTATGCAACATTATATGAGCCATGAAGCATTATCCCAATGAGCATTCTTTATCCAAACACCTTATCTTATTGCAAGATAATCCTTGGCATCCTTTGCGTATCCATCCATCCATACACCTATTCAGGCATCTACCCATCGCATTCCATACATTGCTAGAAATTGGGGGCAGATATTTACATCTTGCTTCAGGGATAAATCTTGATCTGTATCCTTCGCCTTATATAGTGATCCGAACATTGGAAAACGTGAAATGAAATTGGTCAAAGCATTTGTGATCCAAAATCCAAATCATTAGCCCATGGCATATTTTGACAAGATGTTCCTTATCAGTCTTCATCTTTCATCAAACATCAATCCAAGTAATCACCATCAGTCGCATCTAAATTGCACGTCAAACGTCACATCAAATCATTCGGACAACTTTTGTTCCAAATCAAGCTTCAAAATCATGATCAATCGAATCCAATCAATCCATAATCTTGGGATGTCTATCCTAATCCTTGTGTTGCTTAACACTATCCTAGAATTGTTGTGCATCCTCAACAATATTATCATCATCATCAATCCATCGATTTGATCAATCAACCTTAGCTTGGTCATCAACAAAAATCCTAAATAGAGCACTGATATCATCACACATATCCATATCCAAATCATCAAAATCATGCAAAAATCCAAAAACATCCAAAACATATCAAAAATCCAAAAACACTCAAAAAATTCAGAAAAACATCAAAAACATGGAATCCGAACTACGTCGTCTCTGAGCTTAAACGTAGGCAAGGCTAATCCCTGATTGGCCTCTGAGACATCAAAATCCAAAAACATTCAAAACATCAAAATCCAAAAAATCAAAACATCAAAATCCAAAATTAAAATCAAAAATCAAAACATTTGTAAAATTTCAAAACACCAAAAATAGCCTCAAAACATCAAAACATCCAAATATTTGAAAAATCCATCCATCTCATCTCGCTTGCACCTGCAATAATCAATCATCCATAATAAACTGATCATCACCTTCATCCTTTGGCAACACAAACAGAAACAATCATAGCAGCAGCAAAATCAATCTTCAATCGTAAAATCAAAATCGAAACAACAAACCTTTAAACACAAAATCAAAATCTTGATCATTCACAAATATGTCAATCGACCTTATATCAATAGCCTATCAATCAACTTATCAAACCATCATCATCCTATACAATGCATGTCCTAGGATATATCGTTCCGACAATGGGCATCATTTTAGATATCACTTGGATTCTTATCCTATCAAAACACATCCCTTTGGCTGAAGGTATGAAGAACATTGGCTTGTTTGCATACTTGATCTTTTCTTTTGATTTATCTTATTGTGCTCATTCCAAGGACCTCTCGATGATATCCAAACGAAGGATTTAGAGAGATAGGAATGGGGCAACGATCATTATCTTTTGTGCTTGTTGGACGTTCTTGTAAAATAACTTGGCAAATACTTGCTTTGTTAGGTATGTCCTAGCAAGGTTTTGTATGTCAAGTGTGAACAAGAATACTCCTATCTATTTTTTGAGTCAAAGTCCATCGCACTAGGCACAACGCCATCCTGGTACTTTATACCTTCATGCATCGTACCTACGTGTGTTATCAAACATAAGGTAAGTAGCCCTTTTAAAATCCCAATCCTTGATAAGAAAATCATCATCATTTATCATCATCATCATTTATCATCCATCTATCATCATCTATCATCATCATCATCTCTAATAAAGTCTCGTCAGATCATGGACTTGTGGGATCCTCTTGTCATCATCTCATTTCCGCACTAACATCATCATCCATCATGCATCCATCGTGCATTCATCTTGCATCCACAAACTGCCAGCATACCACATATCATTCATATCATACATAATAGGAAACATTGATCATTTCACATACATTGCATTTGCATCATCATCATAATATAGATATGTTAGTCTAAGCATCTACATAAATCATCCATTGCATAATCACAACATATCACATCATCAATCTCATCCATCTCATTTGCATCAACATCCATGACCATCCATTTTGAACCTCTTTATCGTGAGATCGACCCTCAAATTGAATCTTTTCACTCGATCTCTCAAGGGGGCAATGTACTAGTGTACTTTCTGTTGGGGCATATGAAAAATCAGAAATTTTTTGATTTTGATTGCGGCAAGTTTATTCTTTGAACCAATGCAACAAGTACATTGCATCAAAGAGGAGAAAAATGTAGACATGCAAAATTAACATTGTGCATTCAATCAGGTTCATTCATTAACTAAACTAGATTTCACATTAGGTCCATTCATCAATTAATCGGGTTCACTTCCATCCATTCATTAGGTAATCTCATCTCCTAAGGTCATTTATTTAAAATCAAATAAACATTATCATCAACCTTTTAATAAATCAAATGGCCATTTAATCAAATCCCAAATCATATTACATCATTTTTTGATTTAAATAAATCAAATATCCAAGTCCTAAAAGTCAAACTCACCTAATCATCATTAAGCTAACCTAATCCTAATTGGCCTAACCTAACCCACCCACTTGCATTCTCTAGATTTAGCCACTTGCACAAATAAATCAATTTATTGATTTATTAAAACCCTCATTTTCACTCAACATGGCATTTATGGGGAATATTCCCTCAAGGTTTGAAAAACATGAAAAGTTGATTTGTCCCTCCAACATAGCATTTATTACTCAGTTTCTTGTCCCCCTCTCAAAATTTATTGCAAGATTCAAATTTGAAACTCCCTCTCATGGGCACACTTCCCAAATCTTGCACATCCATTGGCCTATCACCACTTGACAAGTGTCCTCTTCTCATTGGTCGATCTTTAGTCCCACATTCACCCATTTGGCCAATATCTCATCAAGAAAAACTATAAAAGAAGGCCTTAATCCTCATCAATCCATCCACAACTTTTATGCAAGATTACTCTCTTGGTTTGAGAACTAATCTTGTTCTTCATCTCCATTGCATTTCATCATTTAGCTTAGCTTGATCAAAGATTAGGAAAGGGCTTCTTTCCATAGAAGCACCAATCCAATATGAGATGACCTACTTCATGTTTTTCATGTGCTCATTTAGCTTGCATTTATCATTTGTTTGTATTTGAAAGCATTGATGCACCATTTCATATGGATGTTGTTATTTGCTTTGTTTTAAACTAACAGGCTAATGTGTGTTGTTTGTTTTGAGCAAAATGTAGATTTCACCATCTACAAGACCAAGCATAACTCAGATGAATACAACTCAAACCCTAACCCAACTAGGGTTAGTAGTTGAAAAGATTTGATCAAGGAAATATCTACTATGAGATTTGTGCCAAGAAGAGCCTGGAGAGAACAAGGTTTGCATGTCATCCCCCCTGCCAAAAATATTTTCCTGAAAGTCATCCAAATCCCCCATGAAATCAAGGATATGAGTATGGAACTTGCCAAAATGAATAAATTAGTAGCAATGAATGAGTATGGCCACCAAAAATCTACTTCGAGGAGTCAAAGAAACATTAATGTTGTCCTTGAACCCCTAAAAAATAAATATTGGGCACTCAAAAAGTGATTCAAATATTAATGGCGTCATCTAGAAAACATGCCAAATCTACAGGAAGGTCTGGGCATCGGGCCCAAAAAGAAACCTTTGCTTATGAATTAAATTGTCTAGACCCCTGAAAAAGAACATTGTCAAGAATCGGGCGTCGAGATTGCCTCATACCACATGCTTAGAAGAAGGGATGAGAAAAATTCGGAACCCAAAAATTAGAGGTAAGAGAGATGGCTTACCTCCAAAAATTGGAGGTAAGAGAGAAGGCTTACCCCAAAACTTGGAAGTAAGGGAGAAGGCTTACCCCCAAAATCGGAAGTAAGGGTAAAGGCTTACCCCCAAAATTGGAAGTAAGGGTGAAGGCTTACCCCTGAAATCCAAAAAATTGACAGTTAGTCAATTTTTTTGAAAAAGGATTTCAAGGAAAGGGTGGTTGGAAGAAAGGTTTACCTCCTAAAAAGGAAATGCAAAAGGAAGACCGAAAGCCCATAAGAAACAAACTTTTGAAAATCGGGAAGAAGCCTTACCTCTTACTTAAGGAAGGTAAGAAGTAAAAGGGAAGCCAAAGCCCTGAAACTCAAAACCAGAGGTAAGGGTCAAGGCTTACCCCTGGAATTCAAAAAATTCACACTTAGTCAAAATTTTGAGAAAATATTTCAGGGAAAAGGGAAGGAAGGTGAGAGGATTAAGAGGAGGAGTGGGAGGAATAAAGAAAAGAAACAAAGCAACGAAGAAGCCATGTAGAAAATCAAGTGAGTGACAACCTGAAAGCCTAAAACCTCAAGACTTAGTCAATTTTAGTAACCTTCAAGGAGAATTCATGCAATATGGCCCTTGTAGGATCTCTCAAATAGGTTATCAATGATGGGTCATCTAAGGGTGGCATGAAATGTCAACATTTATCATATGGAAAACTAAAAATTTGTTGAGTAGTCTTATACAATTTCTAATCTAACAT
This sequence comes from Sequoia sempervirens, assembly GCA_007258455.2. Lineage (NCBI taxonomy): Eukaryota > Viridiplantae > Streptophyta > Pinopsida > Cupressales > Cupressaceae > Sequoia > Sequoia sempervirens. The sequence goes on along the minus strand of VDFB02091725.1, from coordinate 61,242 downwards.
TGTCATAGTGGTTGATCTTATTTCCTTCCATTGTGGTCAACTCATTAAATTGATACTTGGCATTGTGTCTAGTAAAACCTTATTGAATTCTACATTTTTAGGACTAAGAGATGATGGTATTTCCTTAGGAGGATCTAGTGAGAAGGTATCTATCTAAGAGGGGGACACTACAACTATGTCAATGTCACAAGAAACTAAAGGGGAAATGGAAGAGAAATCTCTATGAAAATGGGGATAGTAAGTCTTTGGGATTTTTTTTTTTTGCCAAGATCAAGCTATTCTTAGCTTGAAGGGCTAGATCAATGGTACCACTAGTCTTGGTGGCTCCTAAATCCTAAATCATCAAAGAGAGGTTAATTGATGCATTTGAGATAATATACAAATAATGCTCCTATATGTGGCTAGATTCATACAGAAACCTTTTTCCAAGTCCTTTGGAAGAAAATGATAAATTCAAAGAGGGATATGGTATAGATTCATTTTATGTGAGAAATTTATTTCAACAATGAAGTTCAAAATCTCCTCTTTCCTTGAAATATTCATAGAGATTTCTTTCAAGGCCATTGAAACTTTTGAATGCTTCTAGGGTAGAGCATGCAAAATTTACCTGATTCCTACCTCTAAATGAGGTAGTGAAAATATTGATAGAAATATTCTCATTAAATGGGGTGCTACAATGCCTATTGGCTAGATTTTTGATGTGCTCTTCTAGTGTGACAAATACTTCATTAAACAAGGGAACAATATTCATTGCAATAATTACTAGCTCATCTCCATTGACAAGAGTATAATGGATACACTTGTCCCAAGGGATAAAATATCCATTCCTTAACAAAAAATAAATAAATCATTGAAAAAGGAAATATGAGAACTCAAGATACTAAACCTAAAGTAGTTGATCATCTAGGATTTCTCCTTAGAGAGGGGAGTTCTTTTGGTTCAAAACTACTTGGGAAACTTTCTCACACTTGAGACCTAGTTAGGATTTGTCTCATACAATGGCACATGATTTGTGAGTGAGATAGAAAAATGATTTTCCAGATGAATGTGCATTTCTTAAAAAGAAAAATATCACACTTCTTAAAAAAGAAAAATAAATCCCAATCTTCACCAAGGATAAATGATAGTAGATAGTGAAAGTGTGAAGATAATGAAAGAATAAATAAGAGACCAAGTATTAGAACCAAATCGGAAGACTAAGTCAATTCCCATTGGGTGTGCTAGAAATCAATTTTTGGTATTTTATTTTCAAATATGCATGTTAGGGGGAGCTCTCATGGTAAGAGGTAAGATGGGGCCTCATGCTAATATGCAAGAGTAGACACCAATACTCATTTCCATTCAAGACATATAGCCATGATCATCACTTACAAAATAGAGTGAAATTATGAATTGTTCCCATTAATTTTGTTGGTTCATAAGAAGCATCAATAAATAGGAAACTTGCATATCAATAGTTTTTTGAATAACTATGTGGGAACCTTTGGAGAGGGTTGGCTATCTCTTCTATTCTACATATAAGATTAAAATAATTAAACACATGATAATATTATAGATGATGTAGAATAGAAAACTAATCTAGCATGTAGCCTACCATATCTAACTAGTAAAGGAATAGGGATAGAAGTAGGAAAAGGGTTTAGAAAAGAGATAGGGTTAAAGAAAAATTTAAAAAGTGTAGGTGAGAGCACCAAAGAAGGGTTTCATGTTAAATTTCTCTATAACGCACAACCAACTCTCCACTTCAAATGAGCATAAGACAATGGTGGGGCTACCTCAAATTTTATTATGTGTACCTAACTATAACATAACAATATTATTGATATCTATAGCTAGTAGACATCCAAATAATGTACACAAGAACACACATATTCATAGTACATCAAACCAAGAAGCTCTCTTCAAGACAAATAACAAAGAACAAAAAATGCTAAAACATGGTCACATTCCTACAAGTCAAGAAACCATGACCAATAAACTCTTTAGTAAATAAATTTAGAAATTTGATTATTTATTAGAAAGAAAAAAGATATTTAAAAGACTTGGTATAACCCTTATTTATATAGTTTTAAGAATCCTTTTGTAGATATTGTTGAACAATGAGGTGTTTTCTTAGCTTAATACTCTATAAAACTTTATTATTGCTGATCTAAGTAAGTATTTTCTTTGTTAGTGGGTGATTATCTTGATTAATCCATTTTACTGTTGTAGAATGTAGAGACAAGTTGATAGAAGAACTAGACAGGATATTAGAAAGATCACTCAAGATATACCGTGGAGAAACCCTTTTGGGAAAAAACTCCACCAAGAATTATTCTATTATTCAATCTCTGAATTACAATAGCTCCAATTCTTGCTTGAGAATGCTTCTTCTATCTTTACCAATCTTCTTCACACCTACAATAACAATTATAAAACTCTATCCAACTTGAATGAGATATAGAGACAATATGCAACCTTGTAATCTCCAAATGGTGATAATTACAATACACAAGCTCAAGCCCTTGAAAAGGTATGCCATATTGCTTCAAGTTGAGTTCTACCATGAAGACCAAAGCTTAGAACATGTGCTTTACCCATTTGGGCCCCAAACTAAAGCTACAACTCATCCTTCACTTCGGTGATAATTACAAAGCTCTTCCTCAAAGTTGGCGCCCAAGCTACTTAACTGAGCCTTCTCTTATCATGCATGAGGGTAATTCCAATAAAGCATCTTGGGCCAAGTTGGCTTCAAGTGCTTTATAGTTAACTAAAACATTTACTCAACACCATTCCCAAAGAATGGTCATCCCTTGTTAACTGGAGGTAGTCCCTGTTATCTGTCATACAACTCAATGTTATTATCCATGCACAAGTTAACTAAGCTAACTACATGCAACTCAAAATAACTAACATGCATGCAAATGCACTGCAACAAGATAACTAAACTAAACTAAACTAAACTAAACTAATTTTGAACTGAACTTAACTGAACTGATCTGAACAACTTAATAACTTCAAGCATGCAAACATCAAATCCTAACTCCTAGGATCTTTTCATGCATTCAGAAGTGTTAACTGTTACTCTGTATAGTTAACTAGACACAAGGTGAGATTCACCTTACCATGTGAGTGTCCCATGTGTCCCTATTATTTAGGAACTCACTATGGATGCCCTCACATGCTTCTTACATTTAGAATTAATTACAAATGTCAATAATCATGATTATTTCATCAAATATTAATCTCATCCTAATCTTAGTGTTATTGAACACATTCCAAGAATCTAGGAGATACATGAAATAATTAATGTTTAGGATTTGCAATTGAATGGCAACCTATTTCCAACAGATACAATGAGAGAAACATGAGAATATTTTACAAAAGAATAGAGAATTAGAAAGAGATTATAGATATTGGAGGAGCTATATAGCATCTACTAGATAATCTTTAATTGATACTAGATTAATGGAGAGGATATGGCACATGCAAGTAATTAGAAGATTCAATTGTAGACAATTGGAACCATGATGACTTCCTTTCAATGCATGTTCCACCTATTATCTCTGAGGATAAAGGACTCATGTGATCCAATAGAGAATCAATCCCATCTAACTATAGTGAACTCAAAAGTTGCTTACAATCAACAATCATAATGGATAATGGAGCACATGATAAACATGGGGTGACATGTGCCACATTAGATTGGCATCGATTTGACTGAATGGTTTAAAAATACTTGGTGGAAGTAGGAAGAGCACCACAAAGGAAAGGTAGCTTCCACGTGAAGATTCCAATTTAATTTAATAGTGAGGAGAGTCAAGAAGCTCTAGACCATTGTGTTCCACCTTGGAATCAATTGTTGACACAATTTGAAAGATGCCAACATGGTCAAAATTCAAAATTTTCCTAAAACTACAAGGAAGAATTCTAGTGTGAGGTCCAACTTAATGACACATAAAAGGGGATGTTGGTATGGTAATAATATCATTGAATGTCTTTAAAAGATCAATGACTAGCACATATGAGAGCATGCTAGTGTGCCTACAAACAATATAAATTCTTAAAGGGAGGGGATGTGAGCAAAGAAACGGGGCCCGTTGTGAGGTTGGCCTCTTGATAAGGAAAATCCCACATGTCCTTGGATAGATGATCGAGGGTTCATGGGGAATTTGGCTTGTTGGGTCACCAAAAGGACAAAAATGGTTGTGAAGCTAATTAAAATAAGGTGGAAAGGCCTATGTAAATAGAAGGTTCATGGGCAAAAAGGATCTCCATAACAAATGATTGACATCATTGAAATCTCTTTGGAGAGGCTAAATACTTAGCCTATATTTAAGAATCAAGGAGCCGTGAATGACAATAGGATGCTAGGAGTTAATAGAAAGTTTCCCCAAACATCATGACATTTGTAACTCAAGCATTGAGTCATGCAAATAATAGGGAATGATTTGAGACTTGAAAAAGGGGAACCCCAAAGAACCAAGAGAGAACTAGACTTCAAACTAATAAAATTCATTTATTAGTCCAACCTGCATTTGTTACTCTTTATAAATATTGTCTATAAACCAACTCTAATCATTAATTAAAATTGATCAATTTGGCATATTTATTGTTACAATAATAATTTGTTTGATAAAATATGATGTAAGTTGCATGACATAGGGCTCTCTAAAGTGTTATTTTCCTATATATTTGTTGTAGATGACAAAACTTCTTTGTTCTCCACGACTTTTGAGGGAACGAGCTGTCCAATCCACAATACATTCCTTATTCTTACTTTTACTAGATTGAAAGCTCCATTTGCAACACAAATGGAAAAACAAGGCATCCATTTAATGGACCCTATTTTTCTTTTTCTATTGCGCGCAGGTGACGTAATGCTATAACTGCATATGTTCCATCACCTTTGTTGTCTCTTCTTGTCTGCCCCAAAACTGCAGTTGCCTCAAAAACTCAACCAACACCTGCTTGGCAAAGCCTATCCAAGAGCAATACATGGTAATGCTGTGTGTATTCACACATCTAGTACCAACCCTCCACCACTGCATTCACTAGAGGGGCTCAAATAACTGAACAATGGAAGGTGGAGATTCATTCCAGAGAGCTTACTCTTAGTGGGCCATTCATGCTAGAAATGGAAGAGTGGTTAAATCTAAGTAAAAGATTTGCTTATAGACACAGGTGGAGGTGGTGGTTGCACTCTTAGATTCTGGAAATCTACGACTGAAAACACAGCAAGCGTTGGAATGGCAAATCTTTGATTGTCCCACAAATACTCTACTTGAAGCCCGAATTTTCACATCATTGATGAAGTTGGTGCCAACAGAGGGAGAGTATTCTCTGTAATTCTTACTCATTACATCAAACCTGTGATTTGAGATGTATAAACCTCGTTAAAAACTGAGTATGCATGGAAGTGCTATTTGAAGCTGAATTCTATTGACCATGCTAGTGCTATATGAACCTTTGATCTACTTGGAGAATTCATTGTCGAGGTGAGGTGGCCTTTACTAGAACCTCCCACACTACATTTTATTAAAATGGATTTTAGTTTTGATTGCTTCTCTATTGCTTTGTCATAAGCATTGCATTTGTGTTTGTAGGGAATTACCTTAAATATATAAGGTTATGGATTTTGGATTTATATATTTTAAATAGTGGATTGAATTTTCTTACTTAATTAAATGTGATTTTTAATAAGTTAAATTGATTTGTCCATTGGTTATGTTTATTTGTTCATGTTACTTGTTGATATTATGCTATTTTTTCTTTTAGGTTATTATATTGTTTGTGATCAATGGAAAGTTTTCATAATGGTAATTTTTTTTGACAATTTGTGTTAAGTAATTGTTGGCAACTAATTAGAATTTAAGCAAGGTATTTTATTGGAAAGGATTTGTTTGTTTGTTGATATGGGTTGAATTTTGTTGTTTAATACATTTTTTATTAGTAGATCTACACTAGCACAACATTCATTTAGTATTAGACACCACATCCACTTAGAAAACACCAAAGTTTTAGTTAAAGAATAAAATGATTGAATCTAAAAATTAAGAGAGGAGCAAAATTCATAAATACCCATATAGAGTCAATAAAGGTTAGGAATAGGTTTAAAATACTTTTGGAAACCAATAATAGTGCACTAAAATATAAATTATAACGTTATAGTGATTGATAGTTTAATATTCATATTATTATTATCCTTCATTTTTGGTAATTTCATTGTAACATGTGACGTCAAGTTTTAAATTTTAAACTTTTGTGGGTCTCCTCCTTTCCTAATAATGTCATTGCTTGGATTTATCAAGATATTTCTCCTCTTAATTCAAGCCTAACCTATAAGTAGATTCTTAGACTTTTTTTCCTTAATCTCCCTTTTATCCATTGTTATTTATAACTATACCTCATTTTTTTCATTTATGTATCCCCTTAGATCACCTCCCCTTTGCATTGGAAGCACTATTTATTAAGATATTCCAGCAATTCTAATATCATTTTCTCATCATAATGATGGATCATTGAGTGTTGCAAAGATGAAAAGTGCATATCTCACAAATTTCCTTTATTTTTTGTGCTTATTTTAACAAATTTATCACCAATATACATGGCTTTGACATCTTTTGATCATTCTTGAGTGAGAAATACCTAATCTAAAATTAGTTCACCAATGCATAATCCATTATGATGCTGACACCCTATTTGACCTGTTTATGAACTCTTCTTTCACCTTGAACATTAATGAAAGCATGATAACATCACACATTTGAAATATATTTTACGCACACAATATTTGATCATTTTTTCCTAAACTTAACCCTGATGTGTTTTTAATAGTCAATTGATTTCTAATGAATCTATTTAGACGAACTTTCCACTTTTGAAAGGATCTTCTATTTCATGCATCCATCACCTAAACATATCGTAGGCTAAATAAAACTCATTCCTTACTCTTTTCCATCTCTCTACAATGTATGTAAATAGTTCCATAAGATACAATAAAAAATCTAATATTATAGAAAAAGGTGTTGGCAATGAGCATATAAAAATTTCGATATTATAGGAGGTGTTAGGCAGTGAGCATAGACCATGTAGGAACACTAGAAAAACGCAAGTTCACTGGTCAAATACAAGTACACCAATCAAATGTGAGGTCCCAAGTATGTTATGATAATACCAATAAAATTCTAAGTGTGGCATGGAGGTCGTGAGTGTTGGAGTAGCAATATAAGATGAATGCAAAAACCAAAAAACTTACACAATGAATATACATACAATAATGGAAAAAACTATCATAGAAAGTCAATGAAATAATATAATGAGGTCCAAAGTGTATATGTGGGATGTGGAGTGAAAAGAAATGTACAAACAAAAAATTAACTAACAACATGTCAAAAGGTGTGACACATGTGGAAACACTTGCGAAAAGTGTGCAGATATATTTAAAGTATTTATGAGGTCAAGAAAAAATTTAAAAGGTTTCTAAGTGAACTTAAGCATAGTGTGAATGGGTCTAGTAGGTAAAATTTAACTCTAGATAGGTAAAACATATTTTCAAACTAACACCCCCTCTTAAGTGATACTTAGAGAGAAATATAAACATTGAAAAATGATGCATGGATGAGTCCCAACAACAAGGCTTAATGAAGAACCCATGTATGATAATGTCTCTCCCAAATGTAGAAAGGGATAAAACTTAGTGGACAAAGTATCCTCTCTAAAAGAGAGAATGAGAAGTACAAATAAACCTTCTCAAAAGGTATCCTTGAAAAATAGGAATATAAATAATTCCAGAGTATATAGATGTTGTAAACTCTATTAGAAAAATAATAATTAATTTTTTTAGAATCAAATAACCCTGTAATAGATGTAGATTAGGATAAGAGGCACAAAACACTACATGAATACCCTCAATTACACTACTCAACCATATATGCATAGATAAAATAAAGGTAAAATGTTTTTTGATGTTGAAAATGAAAATGGTACTATGATTAGAGAGACACAAAATAACTACTTGAGTGATCATATCAACACCACTATTGTGCACATGTGGTGCTCTACATAAGTAAAAGAGTAGATCACAAATACTAGCCAAATGAATAAGATCAAATGTTGCCTCCATAAACAATTTAATTCTCAATCCAAAGAGAAAATAAGGAAGCATTAGCATACTCATGTGATGATACCTCCCATAATGTTGACAAGAGAGAGGTATCAATAGATCCACTACAATTATGACACAATATAGTGCAGATGAATGAAAAGGAAACATCAAGTCCAATATGGTGTACAAGAAAATAGAAAAGGGTGTGTAATGAACAAGGAACGCATGCATGAGGATAGAATCTCTTGGATTAATCATTTTCATGGAGATACACTCACTAGAAAATCTATGATGAAAAATAACAAGATATGTACACAACCTCTTATGACACTTTATAACATGTAGTACATGTATAAAATGAAAAATATGGTGTGCAAGAATCGCCAAAACATAGTAAAATTTGTAACTTTATTTAAATAGTGCATTTATTATGATAGGGTTTGTACATGTGTCCAAAATAAGGACAACTTATTCAATTTATGTAAAGTTTGTGAAAATAATAACAAGAAGACATACCTCAAAATAAAAGGCCCCCTAAAATAAATAATTCTATAAAAATTCCCTCCCAAGTCAAAAAAGGTACCATTACATTCCTTGTGTTTTTCTAATAAATTTCAGAGAAAAGATTCTAAATTTTGACATTGTGGGAAAACATTGTTTTATTAGAAAAATAGACTTTTGGAGGTAAGTCTAGAAAAATATTGTACAATAATGGAGAAAAATAAATTACACCATGATGAAATAGATAGAATTAGCTTTTTGTTTCTTATAAGAAGTCAATAAATTGACTTATTGAGTATAACTTATTGCAAAGTTGACCCCTTAGGAGCATTGCAAATAAACTCCCAACACTATTCCAAATGACACTATAGTGGAACCCCAACAACATGCACTAGTTATTTAGGTATAGCAACACCCATTAATGGTGTGCTAGTAGTTTGGGGTGCATGACATTCTATTGTGGTTGAGAAAACACCCAATTGAATCTTTACATGAAGCAACTAAAATATATCATAGACATGGTATTTAAAACCCTTGGAAAGTATCTCATCAACCTCATCTACCATAAACATCTTGATTTATCTAATGCAAAGAAAGTGCCTTCATAGCATGTCAAAAAATAACATAAGGTCCCAAAAATAACATGAACACCACTCATGATAATTTATTGATCCCCCTAACACTCATTCCACCCAAAAAAGAATGAACTTTGACCTACAAATAATCACCAAGAACCTATATAACCTTTCAATGTATTAGGAAATCTCTCATGTAGGAGCCAAAACTAAAGCCTTCACCATGAACTCCCACTATGTTGTCATCATAAGGTTTATCAAATGGTTTTCTTTTGTTAAGGACTCATGAATCCTCTCCTTGTAGTGAAAATCCACTTGGATTCTACCATGGATATTAAAGACCTCAAAGAAATGCTAGACATTGTTAGCTCTAGGCACAAATGACCAGGTAACCCTCATAAAGTCCTCTATTTCTCATTCTCCATAATAGGTAGATGTCTCACTAGATGCCTCACTATGCTATGAGTATTGTTGGTTTAATTTTTCATTGATGTCAATTGATGTCAAAGGTTCATTGGAGTTCATTGTTCATGACAAAGTATTTGTTCGTGTTTATGGTGTAAAATGCAATGTTCTTGGTGCTTACTTGATGCTTTAGAGGTTCTTGTTTATTCAGGTGTTTGAAGTTTGTTTGTAATAAATTTTAGTGTGTGAAAGAGATTACAAGTGACTGGTGCGAGCTATATGTGTATTGAAAGAAGATTAACAATCAGGGTGTGTGTTTTGAGGTGTGAAGGAAATTTTTAGAATTGTAATATTTGATTGATGAATCAGTGTTGATGTATGTGTGAATAAGGGAGATGGAGTTTTTGGTGATGCAGAGATAGAGCAATGATTTTTCTAGAAACAAAGTAACCCTTTGAGTTTTATTTATTTCTTCATAAGTGATGGTTTTCTAGTAAGGCATATTGGGTTGTTAGTGAGGCATGTTGTATAGCCGGTGAGACTTTGCCAGTGAGGCTTTTCCAATGAGGCATAAAGTGTAGCCAATGAGGCTTTTCCAATGAGGCATAATATGTAACCAGTGAGGTTTTCGCCAATGAGGCTTAATGAAACTTATTTTGAAAGTGGTTTTTCACAGGCTTTTAGGGTTTTCCACTCATAAAACTTGTGTTATGTCTCCTCTTGGTGATTTGTCATATTGTTCCTAATAGCTCATCCTTATTCTAAGAATCATGTTCTGATTTACATATCATAGTGACTCCCTCAGCATTCAATACCTATAATGTTTGAAGTGTTTTCAATGGATCTCTTTGCATAATTCAAGTGGGTTAATTGTTAAAATTTAATTCATCATTAGATCACTGATTCACCCCCCCCTCTAAATGGTCCTATACTCCAATAAGTGGTATCAGAGCATTAGGTTCCTAGCAAAATTTTAATCAACTTAGGAGATCATGGTAGTGGAACTTACATATCATGGCTAATCGCGAAGGTTATTCTACTTTCAAAGCACCACTATTTGATGGTTTTGGTTTTACTTTTTTGGAAATTTAGAATGGATTCCTACTTATCTTCTCTATGTTGTGATGTTTGGGAAGCAATAGAGAATGAATACACTGCTACTAAGGCACCTTCCACTACAGATGAGAAAAAGGCCTATGAATGTAATGCAAAGGAAAAAAATGCCATTTGTTTTGGATTGACTAATGATATACTTGTTAATATTATGGATTGTAAATCTGCAAAGGTTGTTTGGGATAAGTTATCTAGTATCTATTAGGGTGATGAAAAGGTCAAAGAAGCCAAGTTACAAACCTTTAGAGCCAAATTTGAAGGACTAAGACTGAATGAAGATGAGAAGGTTGTTGATTACCTTCTAAGAGTCAAGAGATAAACAATGCTATCTGTGGTCTTGGTGAGTCCTTGGAAGAAAAGGCAGTTGTTAAGAAGGTATTAAGATCACTAATATCTAAGTATGATTCCAAGGTATATGTTGTAGAAGAGAGGGATATAGATAAAATTACCTTAGATGAACTTCATGGCACATTTACTACTTATGAGATGAGAATTTGTAATGATGACTCCACAAGCAAAGAGGTTTCCTTTATATCAGTCAAAAAGGACAAAGAGATAAATTTTGATTCAAAGGAATTGAATGACAAAGAATCTTCCTTTGTAAGCAGATTGAAAAAAGGGTCAAGAAAGTATAAGGGGAAGCTTCCATTCAAGTGTTTTAGTTGTGGTAAGATAGGACATTATGTTGCTCAATATCCCTATAAGCATTTTGAAAGTGATGGAGAGAATAGTAGGAGACAAAGAAAGAATAAACAATATAATCCTAAAAGGAAAAACTCTTTCAAAAAGAAGAAAAGTTTATTCATTAAGGATTTGATGTAACAGATAGTTGTTCAGAAGATTTTATTGAAGAATGAGGAAACTTTATTTATGTCTACTTTTAGTCTAAGTGAAAATCAGGAAGAAAAGAGTGAAGATCAATCTGATAATGATGAATAATAGGTTGATTTTGAGGGAGAATTGAGATGTGCTCTTGGTGAAATAAAAAGACTCAAAAAGGAGGAAGTAGTGCAAAGAAATTAGACCCAAAAGGATACTGAAAATCTGATCAACAAGGTTAATGAGTCTAAAAAATTAGTTGTAGATCTAAATCTTCAACTTGAAGAGAATAAGAGGGTTGTAGAAGTCACAAAAATGGAGTTAGACACCAAATAAAAGGAGTGTTATACTTTAGATGCATAATTTGTAGCCTTGAGGAAAAGGCTAGATATGTGTGACATCAATGACAAGTTAGTAGATCTCTTGGGTAAGCAAAAATATCACAAGGATACTACTAGTTTAGGCTTTGAAAAAGGATAGAGTTCTAAGTTCAAAGAAACTCCTAAGAAGAAGATTGATCTAAACTATAATTTTGTTTCTTCTAAGGTTGAATACAAGAAGAAGACAAAAGAAAGTACTCTTGCACAAGCCAACAACAACAAGTTCAGAAAATCCTTTCATTCAGGATAGTATCAAATGACCAAGTTTGAAAACTCTTTTCATGGTTATTGTTATTCATGTTATTAATTTGGTCATAGAGCAATAGAGTGTTGGATGCATGAAAGAAAAGTTGGATGGAATAAGAGTTCTTATGAATGGCCAAATAGAAGAAATAATGTCCTATGTTATAAAGACAACCATATAGGTCATACTGCAAGGTTTTGTAGGACACAAGTAAAAAATAATGTTTTTGGATTGTCAAGAGACTATAATTCTTTTGTTCCTCATGTTGGTTACAAGGTTATATGCTATAGATTCCATAAGTTTGGTCGTAAAGCACTATTTTGTAAGAGTAATTTGGTGGAACCTTTTAGTCATCACAAGAATACAGGCACTATGAAAGTTTGGAGAAGGAAACAAGAGAAAGAGAAGAAAGAACCTAAGCTTGTGCATATTGCCAAGAAACATCCATAACTGCTTAAATAACAACATGAGGTTAGGGGGAGATAATTATTGGTGTATTATTCAAACCCCTTAGACAACAACAAAGAGGTTGTGTCTTTGCATTGATAATGATAACTTGAGTTCATGTGGATAGTCACCATGAATAACAAAGATGATAGTTCAATGGACTGATATGGTGTTTTAGTTTCAAAATCTAGTGACTGTGTTCAATATTTGTAGTATGATATAGATCTTGAAAATGTTAATATCCTTGTGTTTGAACAGTGATATGGATCTTGTGGCTGATATGGTGTTTAGATAGTGTCATAATTTGTAGAGTGCTATGACGGTGATCTTGACAGACAAAGTGTTATTCATATGTCAGTCCCCAATTGACAATGCATAGATAGTGTACCTTTGTATTTTGCATGACATTGAGAGTGTTGAAGGGACAAGGATCTTGACCACTTGATAGTATTGTGCATGAATTGAAATATTGTCTTCCTTCTGTTGTCAGTGGTGGTATGGGTGTGTAAAACTTCCAAATATCTTTTACAGTGATAAGTATACAGTGATCTACATCTATGTGCTCTCTGTCAAAGACTGTAATGATATTCATTGAACCATTTGTTCTTTGTCTTCATTCTAGTATCTAGTAGTCAAGGAGACAGTAATAGTAGGCAAATGAATCTTGTGGGTAAAAAGAAACAAACAAAAAAATTACTGTCTTTGTACATCTCAATCTAAGTTTTGAAACTAGATATTTATTATTAAAGACTTCTATTACAACGTTTTGATCAATCAAAAGTAACAAAGTCAACAACACAAAAGAAAAATAAAAATAAAAATAAACTCTTTATCTCCTCTAAATCATTTCATTTCTTTGTAAAAATTGCTTATTTCATTGGTTGGTGAAGATCTTCATAAAGTCTATATTGAATATTTTTATTCTAATTTCTTAGAGAATCTTATAAGAACAAAGGTAACATAAATTTCATAGATAATTTTTGTGATATCTACAATTGGATATCGATCACCTTTCTCAATGTCTCATACAAATTTATGACCAAGGATCTTGCTCTAAAATTATGGCATCTTCTTCCCAAAATTGTTCATCTCAAACAAATTGGCTTTATAAAATTGAGGTACATTCTTGATAGTACTGGATTATTTTTTGGGAAGGAATGGAATAGGCAAAACATTGTCAACAACAATTCATTTTCATTTAAGATTGACTTCAATAAATCTTATGATCACATTGAGTGTTCATTTATTCTTGTTATGCTTCAATCTTTAGGATTTGGACTTGATTTGTGAACTCGATTAAAATGTGTTGGAAGAAGGAGATTGTTGGATTGAAGAAGGAGATTGTTGGAAGTTTTAGTGAGTTGACAACATGAGCATGAATTGCATACCACTGCTTGATCCAATGTTGTCATTGATGTCAACAATATTATGATTAGCCTAGTATGATTTGAAAGAGTTACTGAAGATATGTGTACAACATTAGTTGATTTGGTAAATATGGTTGTACAAGAAATTAGTTAAGTACTTCTACTGACTATTTTGTGGTTTAGTGTGTCATTTTTTGGGTCCACACTCCTCCGCACTAAAATATGTATCTCTACATATTTAACCACGTTTTCAAGATCATCAGACACAATGAAAATCAAGATTTTGAGATGTTTTGTGAAATATGCTAGAAGACGTGTGTGATAGAGCTTAACTCTGTGTATTGCAGTTGTTTCTTTGTATAACATGTTGGTGTGGGAGATTCTTCATTTCATTGAGAAGAATTTTTTTTTGTTCCAGTTCTAAAGGTAGACTTATTGATGTCCGCTAAGTATGAATTTGAATAAAATTGAATCTTGAAGTCGCCTATATAGAGAAGTGTACGTATGATTGAAATTTTTGTGATTAGGTCCAATCCCTAGCTAACCTAATATATGATATGTGTTGAGAAGATTAAATATATAATTCGGATGTTCATAGGATCTATTTTAGGTCAATTTCGACCTAAATTTTGTATTAAACATTTGATTTAAGTGCAAGGATGGTTGTTGAATCGGGTATGATGCTGAAAAAGCTATTTTGGATTATTTTTATCACATCTAATTAGGCTGGCCTAATTGATGTATGTGGATGAATTATATATATATGTGAGACAATTTTGAGTTGAGAAGACAGAGAAGTGAGTACAAGTGGCACATCAGGTGTGAGTGGTCTCATATGATGTGAACATGTGAATTCAGAGGTGAGAGATTAGAATAAGAGCAGAATTGTTAAGCGACTACTAAGCAGAGTAGTACTTTGTATTCAGAGCTTCAAAGGAACTAAAATTCAGTACAAGGAAGGTGTAATTTTATCAGTTCACATTTTGGCTAAGTAACCACCTTTGTTTTGTATCTAACTTTGGTTGTGAACCTTATAAGGATAGTGTGTCCTGTCAGTGAGCCCCTATAATATACTATATCCAGATAATATATTGTGAGCTAATCCTCACCATGGTTTTTCCCTTTTTGGGTTTTCCACGTAAAATTTTTGGTGTTCATGTGTCATGTGATATTGTGGATGTTTTATGCTTTCATTCCTTATTTATGTTAATATGTTTTGGTAATTGGATAAGATATGTTTTAAAGTTTGGTAGAATAATGATTCAGCCCCCCTCTTAGTATTCTGGGTGTTCAACAATTGGTATCAGAGCTTGGCTCCTTTAGAAAAGTCTAACAACTTGAGGAAGATCTTGGAGATTGAACACATGGCTGACAAAAAGTATCATATCCCTTCAAAAGAAATTTTTGCATATGAATACATAGAAGATGACTGCTAGATTGAAAAAGAACTTAAAGCAGCCCTTGAAGATCTTAACAAGGTTGAAAGTGGGAATAAGGGTTTGAAAGAAAATATTCATGAAGCAAGCAAAGGAAGACATCACCGAACTGAAATTGAAAATGGAAGAAAAAGGAAGGATTGAGGAATGTTTGAATGCATTGGTACTAAGAAAAACTGAAGAATGCTCAAGGCTTGAACAAGAAGTGGTGAATCTCATATCACATCTGGAAAAGGCAAGAATACATGAGGACAAATTCAAAAAAAGTTCTACAATGTTTGATGAACTAATTACAATTCAGAAACCTTCTAAGGATAAAGGTGGTTTGGGACTTGAAGAAGGAAAAAGTTCAAAAGAAAATTAGACATCTAACAAGGTTGACAATCAAAAGAAGATTCAAGGAAATGGAAGACAATTCAGAAATCAAAGAAGCAATGTTGGAAGACCTCCCATCAGACAACCAAATGCTCAAAGGTACCCATCTTTCAATGGTATTTGTTTTTCATGCAATAAATTTGGACATAAGCCAATAGAATGTAGAGGTATAATGAATTAGAATGTTGGATCCTTCTTTGAACAATGTTTTGCATGCAAGAAATTTGGACATAGAGCTATTGAATGTAGAAGTCATATGACAAATAGATATAATACTGGGAGAATGACTCCATCTTTTAATGGTTACTGTTATACATGCAATATGTTTGGACACAAAGCTAACCAGTGTAGATCAAGGATGAATAGAAGTTAGAGAAGTATTGTATGCTAATTTTGTAACAAACCTAGACATATTTCAAGAGTTTGTAGAAGTAAAAACAGAAGGAAAACTAATCCGATAAAGAGGAATGAACCTGTGAAGAAATTTAACCCTACTGAGGTTAAGAAGGAAATGGATAAGATATGGAGAAAGAAGAGGTATCTGAGAACAAAGATGAATTAGGAACTTCAAATGCATCTATACCTCCATCTGGTGTAGATAATTCTTCTGAAAACTAAGCCCGTGCCAAGACTTATGGGGAGAAATAACAAACAATTCTAATAACCCCCTAGAAATATGAGGTGTCAAGACATGACACAAAGATATAACATGTAAAATGAAATTTTGAAGCTATAGAAGAAATTTGTGGAAGAAAACATTGCAATGCAACAATTTGCAGAGCATGGAAAGATGTATGTGCACACAATTTTAGGAACATCAGCTTTTTGGTTTGAAGCATTTATTGTAGGATTAGGTAAAATCAGAGAGTTAAATTCATATGTGTGAAGGAAAATTCATTTATCCTGGAAGGCATTTGAAGAAGAAACAAAGGAGAAAGAAGTGTGGAAAGGTTTGAAGCATCCTCTGGAAGCTGAATATCAAAACCTTGGTTCGCCAAGCTATTTAAGAGGTATTTTTACAAATCTTTCATATTTTTGTCTTCCAGAACGATTCTCCAAAAAAAAAACTTAAGGATAATGGAATTACCAAAAACAATAGACAATTCACAAAGACCGCAACCAGTGCTTAAGAGGCATTCTGCTAAAGTATTGTTGGATGATCCCTTGGGTGCATTCTCTTGCACTCCTGTTGGGTTTTTAGCTATTGAAGATATCAAATCATACATTCATGAGAAAATTGAAGAGGTATCACCTGGCAGGTTATCTGTTCTATAGTCGAATGAGTTGGGAGAAGATGATGACACCTTGAAACTTGAGTACAAAGCCCTAAGTGACAAGACATTGGATGTCTGTTGGAAATTTCCAAACTTTAAAATGCAGGAGAAGTATATAAGAATAGTACTTAGTAGAATTCATGACCAATCCATATAGATTGATGACCCTCACTCAATAACAAAGGAAGTAATTAAAGATGTAATTGGCTTGTGGTCCACCGGACTAGTTCTTGATCATAAGGAAATCAATACAAAGGATCTAATGGAGAAAAATGGTGCCACTCTTGAACAAAAGGAATTCACAGTAAACTCTATTACAAACCTGGTAGTTAGATTTGCAGTTGTACTTATAAGTCAGAAAATTTACCAATCAAATAGTATAAGCTTTGTCCCTCCGATTGTAGTTCATATGGATCTTGATATGTTTGAGAACAATGTTGACTATGACCTTTGTGAGTTGCTTCGACAATAATTAATGGATAACTTGAGAGACATTAAGAAAAGGAAGAAGTGTACATTCTAGTATGGAACATTGGTAATTTTCCTATTGCTCTACTTCTTGAAAGGAGTATTGGTGGTTGGTCGAGTAAATTGGACAAATGTGGAACCAATTGCACATCAAATAATAGAGTACATGATAAATCTTGGAAGTTTGGGTGCTCAGGAAGATTCTCTTGCAGCATTCTTTGGAGTATTTTAGAGTAGGATGAATAAGAGAATGAGGATTCCCAGAGAAGTGGTGAAAAGATATTCAAGAGACATTAACTTTCTTGTCTCCACTGACTTTTTCTTTATTGAAGCCATCAAACCTAGGTCATTTTGGATCTCAAAATTGGATTATGAATTTTCAGAGGCTGAAATAGCTAGCTATGCAAAAGACCTGTTTAGTAGTCCAAAAGATTCTAGCAGAATAGAGGTAAGTGCATAGGCCTCTAGTAGCTCTAAGAGAGTTGGTAAGAAGAGAAAAGTCACATAAAATCCTCCAGTTATTAGTAGAATCAAACAAGAGATTGTTGATACTAAAAGAGTTCATGATGCTCAACATGAGCATGAGGCCAGTTCAAGTCCACAGATGCACAAAGTTTGGATGAAGCAATAAAATCCCTACAAGAGGTAAACCCTAGTGCAAGTGTTGATGTTTCATTATCCACTATAAAAAAATATCAATCTTCTGGTCAAATCCTTTAAAGAGTATGTCCCTGGATTAAAAAGTCAAATTGAGGCTGAAACTTGGACATGGCTTATAAGAAATAATTTGGTGAATATCATAAGAAAATGTACAATAACACATCAAATGGTTACAAAATGCTTGAGAGAAGTGCAAGACTATGTGGAAGAAGCATGGAGCATATTGTCATATTGCATGAAATGGCCAAACATCACTTGAAGTATGAAGGATGACATGAGTACAATTGAGACCCAGATAAACATGGTTGCATATTCTTATGATCCAGTCCAAGACAAGGATGATCAAACTTGGATTTCTATAATGGAGCTTCATGACAATTTCTTCACCCTACAGAGTCAAAGAGATGAAATGATCAAGCAGCTTATAAAGTTAAGGGACTTAGTAAAGACAAAGGATATATGAGTCTCAAGTGCTCTTGGTAGTACTAATAAGCTCTCAAAGATAAACCTTAAACCCAGTACTCCAAAAGAAGAAGAAGAAAATCTACTAGAACTTGAACTTCTATACAGGACTCTTACTGTAGCAAAGAAATAGTGGGAAGAAGGAAAGTCTGAGTGGCAAGACACTTTTTAGAAGCTTCAAGGCTTAGCATCCTTAGGGTAACTTTTTTTTCCAAATTTTGATACATATACAAAGAAGGCAAAAAAAATTTGGGGTGACCTCCTAAGGGAAGCATATGAAGTTTTGGCACACCCTTTGTGATTGATTTCAAAGGGGGAGAGAAAAGAAGAAAGGGGAGTGATAGTAATGAAGAGATGAGATCTCCTATTATGCATGTTGCCATCAATGAAAAAGGGAGAGATTGTTGGATTGAAGAAGGAGATTGTTGGAAGTTTTGGTGAGTTAGCAACATGAGCATGAATTGCATACTACTGCTTGATCCAGTGTTGTCATTGATGTCAACGTTGTTATGATCAGCCTAGTATGATTTGAAAGAGTTACTGAAGACATGTGTACAACATTATTTGATCTGGTAAATATGGTTGTACATGAAATTAGTTAAGTGCTTTTACTAATTGTTTTGTGGTTTTCATGTGTCAATTTTTGGGTCTACACTCCTCTACACTAAAATATATAGCTCTACGTGTTTAACCATGTTTTCAAGATCATCAAACACAACAAAAATCAAGATTCTGAGATGTTTTGTGAAATATGCTAGAAGTTGTGTATGACAAAGCTTACCTCTGTGCATCGTAGTTGCTTCTTTGTATAACATGTTGGTGTGGGAGATTCCACATTTCCTTGAGAAGAATTGTTTTGTTATGTGGTTCTAAAGGTAGACTTACTGATGTCGGCTAAGTATGAATTTGAAGAAAATTTGAATCTTGAAGTCGCCTCTATAGAGAAGTGTATGTATGATTGAAATTTTTGTGATTAGGTCCAATCCTTGGCTGACCTAATATATAATGTGGATGTTCGTAGGATCTATTTTAGGTTGATGTTGACCTAAATTATGTATTACACATTTGATTTAAGCACAAGGATGGTTGTTGAATTGAGTATGAAGCTAACAAAGCTATTTTGGATTGTTTTTTTATCACATCTAATTAGGTCGACCTAATTGATGTATGCAAATGCAATTGTATATATATGTGAGACAATTTTGAGTTGAGAAGATAGAGAAGTGAGTGCAAGTGGCACATCAGGTGTGAGTGGTCTCATATGATGCGAACATGTGAATTCAGAGGTAAGAGATCAGAATAAGAACAAAATTGTTAAGAGACTGCTAAGCGGAGCAATACTTTGTATTCAGAGCTTCAAAGAAACTAAAATTTAGCACAAGGAAGGTGTATTTTTATCAGTTCATATTTTTCCTGTAATATACTATATCCGGATATAATACATTGTGAGCTAATCCTCACTATGGTTTTTCCATTTTTGGGTTTTCCACATAAAAATCTCGATGTTCATGTGTCATGTGATCTGGTGGATGTTTTATGCTTTCATCCCTTATTTTTATTAATATGTTTTGGTGATTGGATAAGTTGTGTTTTAAAGTTTAGTAGAATACTGATTCACCCCCCTCTCAGTATTCTAGGTGTTCAACAAAATGATCTTTGCTAATGTATTTAATTGCATTGCTATTAATGGCCATCAATCTAATTATTTTTGTATTTTCTATTCATCCACCAATGTTGTCCTTTGGCTCCCACCCTTTATATGCTTGTTGACTTTGGTTATCTCTTGGCTAATGTTGTATCGTTGAACCTATTGACTAGTTTGTAAATGACTCTTTTCTTATCCTTTTAGAGGAAGAAAATAATATCAATCAATCCTTGCAATGTCAATATATGCTTTCTGCAAGGTATCAAGATTGAGTATTTAGTGGCAAAAACTCAAATTTATAGATAGTATTAATCAACCGAGTCTAACTAGTTAAATTTTCATGGTTGGAAATTGATTTGATTGTGGGGAAATTTTTAGATTTATTATTATTCATTTTTCCTTTTGAGCCTCTCCTTCGTCCTTGTGGCAAGTTGTTAATATCTAGAATTAAGAATAAATTAACTTATTGGATCATTAAGGCTCTTTCTTTGACAAGAAAAATCCAAAGCATGTATATTACTCTTCTTGTTGGGTTTCATCCAAATCTTTCTAATTGAAGGTTCAAAAACCTTGAAGGGATTTTTTATGGGCTTCTTTTAATAATAATAGAGGATTCCATCATGTGGCTTGGGAGTTATGTTTCCTCTCTCATGAAATCAACATATTATGTGGTAAATGAGTCATTAGAGACCTTGAAGGAAATGATGCCTAAAATTTTTTGATTCGACATTGCATATCTACTAGAGTGCCTAATGGGTGATCAACTTCTAAAAGGGTCTTGGTTTTCATACTCTTCTTATATTATGAACGAACCTATTAAAATACATGGTACTTTTGTTATTAAAAGTGTATGTAAAGCCTAGGAATTTATCAAACCATGGTTATTATGGGATGATAATGACTTTTACAAGGGATTTTCTATCAATCAACAATCTATTTGATGGTCTCTTGTTATTTCTTGCTAAGACTATCCACTTGCTAAGAGACCATGGGTTCATGCTTTAAAATTTTATAAGGGAATCAAAACTCGATATCTTTTCTAAATTTACCAAGAATTTTTTGTCTTGGCATGAAACCAAAGTAAAATACAAACTTTCTAATCAAGATCTAGACACATACCAAATAATTATTGGTTCAATTTCCCCTTATATGCTTCATAAAATTAGGGTTAGAAGTCTCAAAAATTGGTGGAAAGATTGAAATTGATACACAAGCATGTCATTTCGTAGCTACAAACCTTGCAAGGGGTATGCCTATCTTTCTCTACATCTTCAAATGGTGTCCAAATTAAACGATAGATGGCTTCTCCAATCTTCTCTTGACTCTTGGCAAGATAGATTTCAAATTATTTAGTTGGCTATTCTCAAACTATGTCCACTTTTCATAGTGTATTCTTTATCAAGGCCTTCCCACTAGTACCAAATTAATTCATTTAGTAATTGCCTTGCCGCCCTTTTGTGGGCAACACGAAACTCCCAAGCACCTTTTCTATTTTAGTCTCAAAGCTCAAGAAGCTTGAAATTATATACATAACTTTTAAAAGTATTTTAGGCCTAAGCCTTTTTCATGGCATATAGTTTTATTGGGAGATTGGCCTAGAACTCCTATTAAATTCACCTAGATTCAACATGTTTTCAAGGTGAAAATTATTTTTAACATTTGGAAAGAGAGAAAGTATGCTATATTTTGTAGTTGTTATAGACATTCACTTCACACTTTTTACTAAGGGTATGATTTGTTCGAATGTTTTGATACAAAAATAAAGTTGCACCTGAGGTGCTGCATAAAATGCTTCAAATCATTAGGGTAATGCCCCATTGTACAATTCTCTGAGTCCATCAACTCTTGTTTTTAGTAGAGGCCACTCTCCTCATTGTGGACATAGTTAGAATGCTCAAGGAGGTCATGACTCTTACGAACATGCTTCCAACCTCCTTCAAACAAAGCCAAGGATTAATTTGCTCACAACTACTCTCATCCATCCTATCCACCTTAGCCACATGATCAAAGGGGCTCCTAGATGGCCAAACCTTGTCAAGCTCCCTCACATTGTATTGGCCATTTCTCTTGATCGTGGTTCTTGGTTACTTACAAAGGAAGAAAATGAAGAGGATGTGATTACTAGCTCGAACCCTATTCTTGATGGCACAGACCTTGTTGATGTATGGGAAAACCTAGAGACCGTCACCTCACTCAAATCCCTAATGATATAAATCTCATCACTTAATTGCTTTGTTTGTCTCTTTCAATTTGTTAATTCAAAATTGACCCCATTAAAATCTTGAGGTGTAACTTATTCCACCCATTTTTTTATAAATATATATAGTACACACTTATTCCACCCATTTTTTAATAAATATATAAAGTATATACTGTGTAGACTTGAGTTGGTCTAATGGTGGAGAACTTGTACTCTTGAAAGAGAGGTCACAAGTTTAGGGGGCAGTGTATGTACACCTTGTATTGTGCAGTACAAGTTAGGTGTATCTTGTATATTGGAAGTACGGGGTGGTCTCATAAACTTAAAGCCATCTATAGACTCAAAAACAGGAGTACGGGGTGGTCCCACATACTTAAAGCCATCTATAGACCCATAAACAGATTGTCAGATATTGTGAACTATAAAAAGACCTTTCCTTTATCTTTCCTTTCCTTTCCTTTCCTTTATCTTTCCTTTCCTTTTGAAAACTGTGGTGCAGCAACAAAGCTTACAACATTGCCCACCAACCACACATGCTGGAGATCACCTCATCCGCCTACCCAATGAAATACAAAAGTTTCAGTGTCTTTTATTATAATATCTCCGTACTTTTCCTCGTCAGAAGAGTAAAACCCAGGGTCCCACACTCATGGCAGTCATGAATTTTGGTTCAGCGCAATAAGTGTCCAGACTAGAAGACGGGTCCCACTGTTTTTGCAATTTTGGTGGCATCCTTTTCTGTCGGATGCTCCGTTCCAACTAACTTCCCTGCATTCATATTCCATGGGGCCTCCACCTAAAAACTTGCAGTAAGTTTAGAATCGGGCCAACAGAAAATATCCGTATACTTCAGCTGAGAGATTTCAGGCTGACATGGCTGTAGTAGTTACCTGAGATGTAACTCGTTAGGGCGGAAGACAAGGGAGGGGCTCGAACCTGGACGGTCAAGATTTAAGAGAGAATGACTACCTATGGAAGATGATAAAATACTGTAACAACAGCAAATTTTTCGGTGTCTTTCGGACTACTGCCCCACATTTAGATATTTTCGAGGCGGTTGATAAAGACGGCCATGATAGATCCTGGGTATTGCTTTACATGTTAAACTTCTTGTCTTTTTGCTTCTCCTTCCGTACTATTTCAGGTTTGAAATGAATGTATTGGTTCCTATTGCTTTCCATTAAACTTTAATTTTTTCTCATTACTTTCCATTAAACTTCAATTTTTTCTCATTGCTTTCCATTAACTTCAGATTTTTTTTTGGTTGTTTGATTAGTTGATTAAAATTCGCGAATGTGATGGGATGTTTCTAAATATGACATCTGTCAATATTTGAATTTTCTAACAGTGTAAGTAGGCCATAGATGATTTTGATAAACTAGATCCTCCTACTCTTTAAATTGAATGTTCCAAATTAATATGTTCTTACAATAGAAAATAAAGACATATAGGTTAAGTACATTAGAATAAGTAGCATTCTATTTTTGTATTTAGGTCACTTATGTGAATACAAATCTTTTCACAATTACAAAATCAATATCACAACTACAAAATTAACCCTCTTACATGAACTTGATCTATGATAGTTTTTAAACTTGGAAATTGTTCACCTTTATATCTAGACCTATTTAAAATGTTTGGATCTATCTAGATTTTGCACATGATAGAGATAATATCTCCCTTGTATCAAACCACTTAAGGATACCAAATCAATAGATTTGTACAAAGGTCAAGAACAACAATAAATCATATATGATGCTTAAAATGTGATGCACATATCAATTTTCTAAAGATAGTGTAGTGAATAATGAAGCTTATTTTTAGGTGCCAAATGCACTTCTCAAAGTTTGCTAGATGTTTTAAATGAAATAGGAGTTTTCTTTAAATACAACATCCTTGCATGCAATCCAAATGTTTCTCACTTCAATCTAACTCATATTGGCTAAGTGGAGGGAACACTTTGGGCCTAACATTTAAATGTTAATTTTAAGAAATTCAAAGTCATTTCCATAATCTCACATTTTACAAGGTTCGTTTGAGCAAATATAGATCTAAACTTGGGTGAGGAATAAATAAAACTAAAGATTAGGTCTGAAGTCTAGGAAAGATTACAAATAAGATCAAGTCAAAGTCAAATTGTTTGTCAATTACCATGTAAATGTATTGTTTTGCACACTAATTGTTACATTAGGGACTTGAACAAATCAAAGTGAATCCAAAACAAAAGAAAAAAATTGAAGTATGCAATTTTCACCATTACAAACTTGAACTATTTATATTAATTTGCATACTATATATTCCTTAGACTATACATTTTATGCAAATGTTATTCGTATTATTCTTCAAACTATTATTTATTATATTATTTGTCAATGCAATCAAAATT
Source organism: Sequoia sempervirens (assembly GCA_007258455.2). NCBI lineage: Eukaryota > Viridiplantae > Streptophyta > Pinopsida > Cupressales > Cupressaceae > Sequoia > Sequoia sempervirens. The sequence goes on along the minus strand of VDFB02091725.1, from coordinate 36,399 downwards.
ATTTATTTCTTCTTCCTACCATAGATTATATGTTGGTGTTGGAAAATAAGCACACCCTACATATTAATTTAGTGTCTAACAACTATAAACCAACTAATAATTAATTAGGCCTAAATTAGGGAAGGGTTCTGAGATTGATAAAGAAATATTATTAACATGTGTTGAGCTTGATGTTAATTTATGGCTATTGATGAAAATTTTGTTGTACACTATGACCAATTATCATTATCCTAATTAGTGCAGTCATAGATGGAGGGTCCAGAAAGAACTATCCTACCATGCAACTTAGAGTTCACACAGCATAAATAACACAAGAAAATACTCAACAAAGAAAGATCCTTTATTGAATCAGTAATTGGCAATCTTACATGCATCATATGCCTCATATGTGGAATGAATAAGGGCTCATAGGCTTGCCACAAAGGCATTACACATTACAACTGGCATTAAGGTCTTATTTGATAGCCAAATCTGAATATTCAAAATATTTGAATTCTAATCCTAAATCTAATCACTAATGCTTTCCTACAAATTACAAATGATCTTAAATATGGTTCCTCGGTTCCAATAATGGTTTGCGGCGGTCTCAAAGGTTACAAACCCTGATGAATGATCAAACATGTAGGTTGGCCTTAAAATATGAAAGATAAACCATCGTGAAATGAAACGTATTACGAATCTCCAAGAAAGGTCCCCTTGGACCCAAAATGCTTGTATGATGTTTTATTAAGCTCTGCACACTCTAGAATAGGTCTGTACAATAACTCTAGACTAGGTCAACCCCAAATGCTCTATCTGAGAAATGATAGTGAATTATGATAGTGATAACTTTTTGCAAACAAATGCAAATCTCCTAAAATCTGGATATGATGTAGATGTCGTCGTGTAGAAACTATATCTTGCTCTATGAGCTGACAAATGATACAGCGGTAAAATACGGATGAAACTGCTAAGACAGCTATAGACTACAGTGAAATAAAAGAAATGTTTTTGGTTGACATAGGATTGCTTTACAACTAGGGATACTCCTACATTAGACACTCGAGGCTGGAAGAAAAGTGAGTCCCTCACTTTCCAAGGGCTAGAGGAAAACAAAAGTGGTTCACCTTAGCCTGAGAAATTTGTGATGAATCCTCCACTAGTTTTCCCTTCCACTTCACCAGATACTCCTTGTATTACTTGTTCCTACTGCTCCTTCCAGTTTTGGTGCCTAAGATCTACTCAATCTACTCTGATGGTTGATGTGGTAACTTCTCCTCCATACCAACTTCATTGTTACTACCACTTGACTGTCCTTCATGGTACTCATAGATGTCTGCAATATTGAAAATAGGTGATATACCAAGTTTCTTCGGTAACTCCACTTCATATTCATTTCATGAATTAAACTTCTTGAGAATCTTACATGGTCCAAACTTCCTCATCTTCAACTTATTGTATGTTCCTACTGGAAACCCTTTCTTCCTGAGATATACCATAACTTCATCGCCAACAATAAACTCCTTATGTCTCCTTTTTCTCATTTTCCTTCTCCTTATGCTTATTGTTCATGTCCTCCAAGTGATTTCATACCTCACTATGTAATGTTTCCATGAATCCTATAAACTCTTTTGCTTTTTCACTCCTCTTATTCTCCATGTTGATGTCTCTGATTTTCATAACTCCTTTGGGATGTATTCCTATCACAATCTCAAATGGTGTTTTCTCTGTACTACGGTTGACTTAATTATAGTATGCAAACTCTGCTTGTAGTAGAACTATATCCTAATTTCCCACCTTGTCTCCAACCAAACATCTCAATAAGTTACCCAAACTCTTGTTCACTACCTTTGTTTGTCCATCTGTTTGTGGGTGATACACTAACCTGAACTTTAGGTCTATCTTCATCTTCTTCCATAATGTCCTCCAAAAGTATCCAATCCAATGAACTTGGTGTCCCTATCTAAAACTATACTCTTTGGTAACCCATGCAATCTCATGATCTCCTTGAAAAATAGGTCAACAACATGCATAACATCACTAGTCTTCTTGCAAGGAATGAAATGTGTCATCTTAGAAAATCTATCCACAACTACCATGATAGAATCATATCCTCTCTATGTTCTTGGTAATCCCAATATGAAATCCATGCTTATATTTTCCCAAGGTCTTTTCGATACTATCAAAGGTTTGTACAATCCAGTATTTTGACTACTCCCTTTTGTTACTTGACAAATTCTACAATTTTGAACATACTTTGTGATATCCTTATATATCTATGGCCAAATAGTGTTCACTCACCAAAGTTATTGTCTTATCCACTCCAAAATGTCCTACTAGTCCTCCACTATGTTTCTCCTTAATCAAATTCTCCCAAGCATTGAACTTCGTGGAATACACAATTGGTTTCCCTTAAACAACATATCTTCCTAAATGAAATAATCCAACCATTGGTTCCTTACATGCTTTCCATGCTTCCAAAAAATTTGGATCAACCTCATACATATGTTTCAATTCTTCAAAACCCAATACCCTATCTTCATCTCTGTTAGCAAATTCCTTCTCCTTAATGCATTAGCAAATTTGTTTGACTTGTCACTTCTATTTTCAACACAAATGTATAACTTTGCAAGAACTCAACCCATCTCATATGTCTCTAGTTCAACTTTCCCTAACTATTCAAATATTACAAAGCTTGATGATCAGTGTACAATAAATAATGTCTCCATTTCTTCAAAACTTGAATTATGGCATAGAATTCTTGATCATAAACTGAATATCTTCTTTTGGAATTGTTCAACTTCTCACTAAAATAAGCTATGGTTCTGCCTTCTTGACTCAAAACTACTCCTATTGCATTCCCACTGGCATCACAATCAACTTGAAATACTTTGTCAAAATTAGGCAATGCTAACATTGGTTGCTCTATAAATTTTTGCATCTACAATTCAAAACTTCTTTGTGCTTCAAATGTCCACTTAAAATTTTTCCTATCTCCTCGCATTATCTCTATCATAGATGTGCAAATGCTACTAAAGCTTTTGATAAACTTCTAGTAGAAAGTAGACAATCCATGAAATGATCTTACCTCTCCAATATTCACCGGTGTAGGCCACTCAACAATTTCCTTAACCTTCTCAGGGTCCATCTTTAATCCTTCAATATAAATGACAAAACCTAGATATACCAACTTTATCTTCATAAAGCTACACTTCTTGACATTAACCAACAACTTCTCCTATCTCAATATTTGCAATACTTGTTTAATGTGCCACAAATATTCTTCCCTAGTCTTACTATTAAAAATTAGAATATCATCCAAGTAGACAATAACAAACTTACCCAAGAATTGCTTTAGTACCTCATTCATCAATCTCATGAAGTACTAGGTGCACTAGTCAATCCAAAAGGCATCACTAACCACTCATACAACCCTTCATTATTCTTAAATGCAGTCTTCCATTCATCTCCTTCTCTGATTTTGATCTTATGATATCCATTGTTTAGGTCAATCTTTGTGAAATACTTTGCTCCATTCAAATAGTCCATAATTTCATCCATCCTTGGAAATGGGAATCTATACTTGACGGTGATCCTATTGATCACTCTTGAGTTTGTACACATTCTCCACTCTCCATCTTTCTTTGGTGCAAGTACATCAGGTACCACACATGGACTTAGGATTTCTCTGATCAATCCTTTATTCAACAACTCATTTATCTGTCAGTTCAATTCTGCATTCTCTGTAGGTGTCATCCTATGTGCTACTTTGTTAGGAAAACTTACTCCTAGTATTAGATCTATATGATGACTCATGCTTCGGACTAGCGATAAACCATCTAGTACATTCTCAGAAACGATGTCTTCATACTCTATCAACAATTTTTCTACTTTTGTTTATGGTGGATCTCCATTCTTCACTCCCTTTGGACTACCACCCTTCTTTGGAATTATGAAAAACACATGTTCTCATGCCTCAATCCTTCCAAAAATTTCCTTCCATCTACCAAACATAGTTTGGTAGTGCCACAAACCTCACTTTTATCCTCTTCCTCCAAAGGTATCAATTCAATTCTCTTTCCATTTGAAGTCACAGTGTAGATGTTCCTCCTTCCATCATGAATTGCTTTCCTATCATATTGCCGTGGTCTTCCTAATAGTAAATGACATGAATCCATGGGAATAATACCACACAACACTTCATCCTTATATGATCCTATATGAAATTTCACCAAACACTGCTCATTCACCAAGATGTAATGTTCATCCTAAATCCATGTTATCTTATAGGGCTTTGGATGCTCCAATCTCTTCAAATTCAACTTGGTCACCATCTCTTCTAAAACTAAATTATTGATGTGTGTTATCAATGATAACTTTACATACCTTTCCTTCAAACTTACATCTTGTTCTAAACAAACTCTTTCTTTGTGGTGGTTCCTTTGTCACTTCTTCATGCATCAAAGATCTCCTCATTACCAATGAATTTCCTTTCTCAAGTTTCCTAATTGAATTAGGGGATCGAACAAGTTCTTCCACATAAGTCATTCTTTTGGTATGCTTAGTTTTCTTACAGCTGATTCCTTGATGGCATTCAAATGCTCTATGTCCTTCACCTCCGCACTTGAAACAAGTTCCTCTGAATGGTCTCTTCTTAGATCTTCCTTCATTTCTCTTATATCCTTCATCATGGTAAGAGTTATGACCTCCTTTGTCACTACGATGGAAATTTTTCTCTTCTCTCCCTCTGTGGTATGAATTATAGTCCTTTTCCTCACTATAGTAGGGTTTTCCATATTTGTTGTGCTTTGCATAAGGTCTTCTTTCTTCGGATTGTGATCCACTTCTATGGAATCTTCTTCTTTCACTTCTTTTCCTATGCTCAAACTTCTTGTTTAGCTTTTCGTCTACCTTCAATAAAAATTGGTATGCTTCTTCAACTAATATCATCTTTACCAAGCTCATTTTTTCTTGAATGTTTGTTTTTAGTCCATTGATGTATCACACAACCTTCTCTTTGCTTTCTTCACTATGTCCAGCTCTGATGATCATCTTGTAGAATTCTTCAATATATTCTTTCATGGATCTCTCCTTTTGCCTCAGGTTCTGCAATCTTTTCAACAGTTCAAGCTCATAATCAGTTGGTATAAATTGATTCTTCATATTTGTCACCATTCTATCCCACTTTGTTATTTTCTCCTTTCCTCTCCTATTTCTATCCAATTGAACTTCTTTCCACCATATAGGAGGATGTCCTTTCAACTTAGTTTACGAAAATGTCACTCTTTCTAAATCTTCAATCTCTTCATATTCAAAGTATTCTTCCATATCATTAATCCAATCAATCAATTCCTCGGGGTTTAAATTTCCTGCGTAATTTTCAATTTCAATTCTAGGTCGCTTACCAATCTTGGAAATAGCTTTCAACATCTTTACTTGATCTAAATCTTCTTCTTCTTTTTTTAGGGCTTCTTCATTTTGATTTTTAGCATGATCCAACTCATCATCACTTTCATCCTCATGTCTAGGGTTTAAACCTCTTCTTCTATCCTCTTCTACAACATCTAACTGAACTCGCATTTCTCTCATTGTCTCTAACATATCATACATTCTCCCAGTGACATTCATCATAGCAGGTGCTCTCCTTGGCGGCATCTCTCTCCTTGGATCTGGTGCAACTGCCTCAATTTGGTGATCTGGCTACAAGGGTTTGAACTACCTCATAGTCAGCAATCGTTTGAAAACACATGCAGTCTACCTTAGGTCGGCAATTTGTTCACCACAAGGAATGCCTTCAAGACTCGAAACTCACTCTGATACCACTTGGTGCAGTTATGGATGGAGGGTCTAGAAAGAATTTTCCTATTGTGTAGCTTAAAGTTCACACGATAGAAATAACACATGAAAATACTTAGCAAATAGAGATCTTTATTGAATCAACAATTGGAAATCTTACGTGCATCATATGCCTCATATGTGGAATGAATAAGGGCTCACAAGCTTGTTGCAAGGGATCTACACATTACAACTTGCACTAAGGCCTTATTCGATAACCGGATTTGAATATCCAAAATATTTGAATTCTTATCCTAAATCTAATCACTAACTGCTTTCCTATGAATCAAAAATGATCTTAAATATGATTGCCCAATTCCAATAATGCTCTGTGTTGGCCTCAAAGGTTACAAACCCCAATGAATGATCAATAATGTAGGTTAGCCTTAAAACATGAAATATAATCCATCACGAAATGAAACGTATTGTGTATCTCCAAGAAAGATCCCCTTGGACCCAAAATGCTTGTATGATGTTTCATTAAGCTCTGCACACTCCATAATAGGTCCACACAACAACTTTGGACCAGGTTGTCCCCAAATACTCATTTAGATTTTCTAGTTCATTCTCTACCTCTTCCTTTTCATAGAACACATTCTTAAAAAACTCCTTATTCCAGACCTTTAATTTTCCTTTAACGAAGTTAAGTCTTCTTATAATCCAAAAACTCACAGTTCCTTCTTTACATTCACCCTCCTTCCACCATTTTTCCAAATATGTTATCAAATTGGGATCCCTCCACCACATTAACTAAAATTTAAAGTAGTTTTTTATTATTTTTTTCACTCAACCTCAACTCAAGCTTAACCGAGAAATGATCTAATACAGACACATGAAATATACTTGACTCACTATTATACTCATCCCCCAACTAGCCTAGGCCAATAAAAAACCGATCTAAGTGCTCTAATATATTTGTAAATCCTACCCTTCTATTCATCCACGTATACAAACCATTCTTGGGCACACAATTCATTACAAGTGCATATTATTTATAAATTTCCTAAAGTCAAGCATTGCTTTATTTTCATTCAGATCTAGAATAGCATTGAAATCTCCTCCCAAGATCAATTTATTGTGCTCCAATTGATCTACCTTCTCCTTAATACTGCCCCAGATCCTAACCTTCTCTTCCATTTTGGTCGAACCATGAACATTGAACAGAGGAAACTTCACATCCGCTTCCCTGATTTTGGCTATTCCCAACATCCAATTTTGGCAAGCATCTAGCAAATCAAATTTCATGGTATTAGAGGACTAGAGAATTCCCAAACCACCTGTCGACCCTTCTACACTTTGGAAAAGGCCACACCATTTTTTACAATATTTTATAAACTTCTCACCTTCTTGTGAACTAATCTTTGTTTCTTGTAGTAATACTATATCAACATAAATTTTATCCAAGTGACGCTTGACCAAGCACCTTTTGTTAGGGGCAGATAAACCCCTAACATTCCATGTTACGATTTTCATTGTTGTCCAAGGGAGGACCTGACTCCCTTGGATTTCAAAAATTCTTTGATGCTCATAAAACCTTTTTCATTAGCCTCTTATTTGTGCTTTTTCTTATTAGTCTTCCTTCCCTTTCCTTTCTTAGATTTTCCTAGGGCCTTGGCCACCAATTGCCTTATACATCTTGGGTCTATTACCCCTAACTCATCTTCCTTCGAGAAATCCTCCTTTGTTTCCCCAAATTCATGTTTTTCCTCATCTGATCCTACAATTACTTGAACTGCTTCCTCCTTTTCTCTTCTACCAATGTCGATCACTCCTTGCTTGGGTTATCACAACCCTCGATCAGAGGATATTTTGTGATAGCCACTTCTTTCAAATCCTGGCCAATTTTGAAATCTTTTCCATTCATGTCCATTGACATTCCAATAGGATCCTCAATTTTTTCCCTTCCTTTCTGATTGTTTGAGACCTTTGTTGGTTCCAAATTAGCCACCACCTTTGTTTCAAGCCTTTTTGGTCTCCAGATTGTCCTTCCCTTGGCTTTCCAATTACATGCCTCTTCCCAGTGATCCCTCCTCTTGCATTTCAAACAAAAAAAAATTCTCCCACTTCAACAAATTGCAACCAATGATCACCATCAACTTTTAACACAATCTTGTTAGGTATTTTCTTAACCGTCACCACCTTCAACCTTGTGTATAAGTATGAATCACTAGATCCATAATCTTTGCATCCACATCAATCAACATCCCCAATGATCTTCTTATCTTCTCTATACATTCTCGAGCCCATGATTCCAATGGAAAGTTATATAACCATATCCATATAGGTTTGTCGTATGGATCCAATTTCACTGGGTTAAAATTAGCACACCATTTTTGTAGATAAATAGGGTACTCCTCCAATTTCCATAAATCGCCTTGCAAAATCCTTTCTCTATCATCTTTTGAAGTGAAGATCACTATAAAAATGCCTTTTGGCAAAAAATTTACAATCCTTGTTGCCACCCAATTCTCAGCAATCCATTTCCTTATTCTTCCTCTATCAAATTTTAGCCCAATTATCCTTCAAATGATTGCTAACTCCTCTAGCATTTCAACATCTTCCATTGCTTCCTTTGAAAAAATTATATTTTGATAAAGATCAGAATTAGATTCCTCTTCATCCTTCCCTTCCACCAAACCCTCAATCTTGTTTTCACCATTACCGTCCTCCCTTGCAATTTTCATCCTTGCCATTAGTACTATAATTTAAACATCATTTTTTTTTAAAGAGGATAAGAATAGATGGAGCCTTCCACATATTTTTATAAATAAATATTTATTCAATATATTTTTATAAATAAATATTTATTCAATATATTTTTATAAATAAATATTTATTCAATATATTTTTATAAAATAAAATTTAAAAATATGTTTTTATTATGTTTTTTATGTTTTTATAAACGAATAATTTTATAAAGCTACATGTAAAAAGACCAATTTACTTTTACAATATATTTCTTTGTAAATAAATAATTTTATAAATTCAAATAAGTTTAGTATTACAATTTAAGGAGATTTATTTTATAATTTTCTTTTGTGTAAAATGGGTGCACCTTTCATAAATATTAGATTAATTAATTAAATAAAACTTTTATTATTGTAATAAAAAGGTTAAGTAAATATGAAAAAATAAATTAAATGTATAGTATTTAGCTCTAAATTTAATGAAGATGTTGTTATAGAAATATTAGGAATGCATTTCTTCATATGCTATAATTTAAAAATTTAATGATTATCACCAATTTATGAGTTTGATTGTGTACTATTTTGGCTCATTTCTAATGCCATCTAAGTGATCTATATGTGTGTGGACTTGAACTTGAAGTGTGGATCTAAATTTGTAACTCACACACTTATCTCACTAAATTATATTGTTTGAAACTTGTTTGTCTCTATGTATGTGCTCTAAATTTGATAGGGAACATGTGTTGTTTATAAAACACCTTTAAGAAATCTATTGAATTGTGATGTTCATGTTCTCCTTAGTCAAACCCCTAAGTGTATCGATTCAACAATGATGAACCAAGGTGGAGAAAAATAGTTTGCAAGAATGTAATATTTTACTAGAATAATGATTTAATGGTGATGTAACAAGATTATATTTATTCTTTAATTCTTCTTGCCAAGTTCCTTACAGTTTAAGGAGATTTCTTTTATAATTTTCAAGATTTGTGGAAAAATGGGTGCACCTTTCATAAATATTAGGTTAATTAATTAAATAAAAATATTTATTATTATAATAAAAAGGTTAAGAAAATATGGAAAAGTAAATTAAATGTATAGTTATTTAGCTCTAAATTTAATGAAGATGTTATTATACAAATATTGGGAATCATAGGTTATAATTTAAAAATTTAATGATTATCATCAATGTATTTTGGAGAACATAATTTATATTAAGATTATTCTTGTATTTTGAAAAGTTGTTTTGACCCTATAATTATATAATCTAGATATTTTATATTTTTTTCTTGTAATTTAGATTGAAAAATTAAAAACCACTTTAAATTAATTAAATTTATAATATATATGTTAATAAATTTATTATTTAAATTTTAATATTTATATGATATTATATGATATAAATATTATTAATATCATATAAATATTGAATATATATTATTTCATTAAGATTAAGTTCCCTAAATACTCCATCGCAGAATGCAAGTTGATAATTCATACTTTAATTGGTTCACAATGGTTAAATGTAAAAGACAACATGGATTTGAATTTTAAAATTTAAATTTAAAATTTTAGATTTCATTTTTACAAATGTTAAATTGATCCAAATCTTTTTTATTATTTATATCTATATTATTTATTTTATTATATTATACATTTACTTTACTTGTGTATGTAACTTTTAATTTTACTTTTGAAAAAGTCACTATGCAATATTTTGATATTTTTAATTTTAAAAAATTATAGATTTATTTGTTAGTTATTTTATAAATATTATATTATTAATATTTGACATGTAAATCATTGTGAAATTTAAGATAAAATATCAAAAAAATTGTTAACAAATTTTAATTTTTTATATTAATAATAGATTGAACACAATATAGTAGTTACAACATGCTATAGCATATGATCAGTCATATAATATCATAGAGTTTCCTATATGACCAGTCATATAGTATCAGAAAGTTTCGAGTTTACTACACTAATATAATACAAAAACCATGCAACTATGCATGAGTCAGATTATACACATATTACAAAAAGGTAGCAAGTCCACTGTAGACAACATTATCTTTTGTTCCCCTGGGTCTTGCTCTCATTGCACTCATCCATGGAGCCTCAGTTAACCAAGGTATTGATGGCATCTAATTCCTCATTAGAAAAGACCTCTTCAACCTCATAGTTGGAGTTTTGAATAGTTTTGGGCCTCTATCTTCCTTGGCATTCTTCCCTGCCTTGGCCTTTATCTGCTCTTTGAACTCTTCCTTGAAGGCCTCTAGTGCTTGCATAAACACTGTCAGGTTGGGTTTCCCCTACTACCATGAATGTCCATACATGATTTCTTTCTAATGTATGAGCACCACCCCGTCTTTAAGGAAATTTAGGAACTTGTCGTTAATTTATGTAGCTTGGATAGGTAGGTGTCTCCAAACCCAATAATAATTAATTGATTGATTGATTGATTCCTCTAGAGACTTCTAGAAACTAGTTAGTTAGGGTTTGTTACAGTCTAGTTAATCTTAGCCATCGATTGAGATTAAATCATGGCCATTGGTTTTTCAATGAGGAGAGTATAAAAGGGGATCAATGGGCATTTGGAGAACACACACTTGAGAAAAATTTGCAGTAATAGCAAATAAATTTGTAGTGATAGAAAATAGTTTTGTGGTGATAGCAAGGGCACAATGATAGCATTGGAGGTAGCAGTAGTGGAATTTCTGTAGGAGAAATTGAGAGAAGAAAATTGTCAGAGCTTTGCTAGTAGGAGGCAAGCAGTTTATGTATCTCTTGATTTGCTAAAGTTTAATAAAATTCCTCATCTACTAAACCGGTTTTCCCTTCGAGGTTTTTCCAAGGACAATTTGTCCAAAAATATTGTGTTCATTGTTTTGCATATTTTCTTCTATATTCCTATGGTTTTATTTGTGAAATTGTAGTTGTGTTATTTTTCAATATTTTTTGTGAATTAATTTTCGGCAGTCAAATAATCTATATAGATAGGAGATTAATAATCAGTAATTGCAATAGAATTTTTACATGGTATTGGAGCTGATTTGAGGGTAGAAAAGACTCAACGCAGGCACAGGAAGGAAAAATTGAGGGTTTATAAAACCCAGTTCGACCTCTTCAAAATTATTTATTTTTCTCATCTTTTGAGATGGTCTCAACAGGTTTAAGAGATCAACACAGATTGGATGAAGCCTCAAATTTTGGTGTCTGGAAAGCCATAATTTTTTTATTGCTAGAAGAGAATTGGATCAAGGAATATATGACCAGTGTTGTATTTGTACCTACAAATCAAACACAGCTCTTAGCATATAAGAAGGAAGATGCCAAGGTGAGGAGGTTGATTCTTGACGGTGTTAAGGACCATATAGTTCCACATATCGTAGAGTTAGATACAATGAAGAAAATGTGGGACACCATTATGAATCTGTACCAAAATGCTATTACTAATTGAAAGTTGATTCTCAAAGAAAAGTTGAGGAATACATGGATGAATAAGGGAGAATACGTTACAAGTTACATCACCGGGCTTAGACTTTTCAAGGATGAGTTGGGAGCTATTGGAGATAAACCAGATGATGATGAGCTAGTATGAATAGCCCTAAATGGGTTTACTAAGCAGTGGGATGCCTTTGTTCAAGTTATTAATGGACAAGACACCTTACCAAGTTGGGATCAACTATGGAGTGACTTCACTAAGGAGGAGCTTAAACTAAGTCTTGTCTGTGGAACCAGTAGTAATAGTCAGAAAAGTGAGGTGGAATAGGAAAACGTTTCTCTAGTAGGAAAAGGGAAAGTGAAGAAGGGGTCTAGCAAAGGGTCAAATCCTAAAAGTGAGAAGAAGAAGAAGAAGAAGAAGAAGAAGAAGAAGAAGAAGAAGGAATTTTCTAAGATCAAATGTTATGGTTGTCACAAGTTTGGCCACTATGTTAGCGATTGCCCACAAAGGAAGAAGAACGAGAAGAAAGGCAAGAAGTAGATGGCAGCTTCAGCAAGTGCAGATGAGCTCTCTAGTAGAATGGAGGATGAGTTTGCACTCATAACTTGTATGGTTAGCTCAACTTCACATGGAGTTTGGTACATAGATAGTGGGGCGTCATTTCATATGATAAAGAGTTAGAGATTACTTCTCCAGTTATAAGGAGAAGGACATCAGAATCTAGATTTCTATGGGGAACATGTCCAAACTCAATCCAGTTGGGAAAGGGATTGTTCTATTTCAAAGGGAGAATGGCAAGCTTATTCACATTCATGATGTGTTGCATGTGCCAAGCTTGGGTATGAATTTAATTTCCATATCTATCCTTCAAGATAAAGGCTACAATGCACTCTTTAGCGGGGCGCATGTGTTAATCAATCATAAGGATTACAAATCACCCATAGCTATTGGAGTTAGGAGCGATCAGCTTTATAGGTTGCAATTTGATACTCTTAAGGCACTCATGAGCAACAGTAATCCTAGAGATCAAGGAGATTTATGGCATAGGAGGATAGGCCATATACATCATGGGGCACTTAAATTGCTTCGTGAGATAGTGACACGTGTTCTAGAGGTGAGCATAGAGCATGATGATGTATGTAAGGGATGTGTATTGGGGAAGTTTATGAAAGTAGTTTTTCCAAGGAGTGACACTAGATCCAAGGGTGTTCTTGATCTAGTACATTTAGATATATGTGGACCAATGTCAACAAAGTCTCTTTACTTTGTTACTTTTATCGATTATTTCTCTAGGAAGACCTAGATATACTTCTTGAAGACCAAGGATGAGGTCTTTAGTTGTTTCCAAGAGTTCAAAGCTCTTGTGGAGAATTTGACAGGGAAGAAGATAAAGGTTCTTCGGTCAGATAATGGAGGCGAGTACAAAGGGAAAGAGTTCCAAGAGTTCTATACCAGGGAAGGAATTAAGAGAATGGACTATTCCTTACAACCCGCAACAGAATGGGGTTGCTGAGAGGAAGAACCATTCTATATAAGAGGCAACAAGGGCTATGTTGTATGACCAAGATATGCCACATTACTTATGGGAAGAGGCATGCAATACGACAGTATACATACAGAACAAGGTTCCACATAAGGTATTAGGAAAGATGACACTAGAGGACGTGTTCTTAGGGAAGAAGCTAGATGTCAGCCACTTTAGGACATTTGGGAGTTTGGAATTTTGTCACATTCTAGGGCCTACACATTCCAAGTTAGATCAGACTGCAGAAAGAGGGTACTTTGTGAGGTATAATGAAACCTCAAAGGCATATCAAATATTTATTCTAGGGGCTAGGAGGATTATAGTTAGGTGTGATGTCAAATTCATGGAGGACAAGGCATTTAGGAGGTCCATAGATTTTCTAGCAGATGATCAAAATGAGTAGCTAGCAAAAGCTCCAAGGATCGTGCAACCGGATCAGGGGTAGCAAAGCATGAGTACAATCACTAGTACAAGCATAGGCTCAGGTGTCGAGAGTTCACAAAGTATGGAGCAAAAGATGCAGTAGATCCAAGAGATGCATCAGGAAGACATGGAGGTTGATACTTCATCCTCTACAGTTGGTAGCAGGAGCCATGAGGTTCAACAGACACAAGGATACTCAGGAGTCTGTGGGAGCTGGACGAGCAGCAAAGAGCAGAGACAACCAGCTAGGTATAATGACTATATGGCATTAGTTAGTCAGTTGGTAGATAGTGAGCCTTCCAGTTATTAGGAGGCCACACAGTAGCAGGTGTGGCGAGATGCGATGGTTGAGGAATATACCTTAATAGTGTAGAATGATGTGTGGGAGGTTGTGCCTAGACTAATAGATAGGGTAGTGGTTGGATCACACTAGATCTATATGATCAAGCACAATGCAAATGGCAACATCGAGAAATACAAGGCAAGGTTCATGGCCAAGGGGTTCTCTTAGAAGGAGGGAATAGACTATGAGGAGACATTCACTCCAGTGGCCAGATATATTTCTATACGAGTCATGATCTCACTTACAGCACAGATGGGATGGAAGATCCATCAAATGGATGTCAAGACATAATTTCTTAATGGTGAAGTGGTAGAGGAGGTATACATAGAACAACCTGAGGGCTTTGTAGCACACAACAGTGAAACCCACGTGTGCAGATTAAAGAAAGCTTTGTATGGACTCAAGCAGGCTCCCAGGGCATGGTATGAGCGCATTGATAGATACTTGCAGGGAATGGGCTTTGTTAAGAGTGAGGCAGATGCTAACCTCTACTACTTGGTGGTTGGGGGTGAGGTTCTCATTATTTATCTATAAGTGGACGACTTGTTTTTAACAAGTTCACTGGAGCTCATAGAGGAGTGCAAGAAGGACCTTGTAGCAAAGTTTGAGATGAAGGATTTGGGGCTTATGCACTACTTTCTAAGCATGGAGGTGTGGTAGACAGATGGAGATATTTTCCTTGGACAAGGGAAAACTACATCAAAATCTTGAGGAGGTTTGAGATGGAGGATTGTAGAGCCATGTCTACTCCTATGATCACGAATTGGAAGAAGGTAGACACATCCAAGGAGAAGGATGTATACCCAACCTTATACAAACAGTTGATTGGGTCTCTCATGTATTTGGTCAACACCAAGCCAGATATATCCTTTGCAGTAAACTCTCTTAGTCAATTCATGGTTGAGCCAAAGAGAGTGCATTGGATAGCAACAAAGCATGTGTTGTAGTGTTTGTGTGGTACAATCGAGTATGGGATCAAATATTCTCAAGGTGATGGTATTGGGTTGATAGGCTATACTGACGTGGATTGGGTAGGCAGTACAACAGACAGGAAAAGCACTTCAGGGTGTTGCTTTAGCTTGGGATCAGGAATTGTCTCTTGGTACTGTAGGAAGCAAAAGTCTATGGCTCTAAGTTCTACAGAAGTAGAATACATGGCAACTAGCATGGCGACGTGTGAGGCTATATGGCTTTGGAAGTTGTTGGTAGCCTTGTTTGGTCAGAGGGTTGAGACTACGATGATACATTGCGACAATCAGAGTTGCATCAGGTTGTCTGAGAATCTGGTATTTCATGACAGGTCTAAGCATATAGACATCAGGTATCACTTCATCAGGGATTGTGTACAGTGGAGGATTGTTCAGCTATAGTATATACCTATAGATCAGCAGGTAACAGATATTTTGACTAAGGCATTAGGGAAGGAAAAATTCATCTTCTTCAGAGATAAGTTGGGTGTCATGCAGAACACCTTCCTCGCTAAGAGGGAGTGTTAATTTATGTAGCTTGGATAGGTGTCTCCAAACCCAAGAATATTTAATTAATTAATTAATTGATTCCTCTAGAGACTTCTAGAAACTAGTTAGTTAAGGATTGTTAGAGTCTATTTAATCTTAGCCATCGATTGAGATTAAATCATGGCCATTGATTTTTCAATGAGCAGAGTATAAAAGGGGATCAATGGGCATTTGGAGAACACACACTTGAGAAAGATTTGCAGTGATAGCAAATAAATTTGCACTGATAGCAAATAAATTTGCACTGATAGCAAGGGTGCAGTGATAGCATTGGAGGCAACAGTAGTGGAATTTTAGTAGGAGAAATTGAGGGAAGAATTTTCAAAGAAGAAAATTGTCGAAGCTCTGCCAATAAGAGGCAAGTAGTTTATGTATCTCTTCATTTGCTGAAGTTTAATAAAACTCCTCATCTGTTAAACTGGTTTTCCCTTCGGGGTTTTTCCAAGGACAATTTATCCAAAAATATTGTGTTCATTGTTTTGTGTATTTTCTTTTGTATTCCTGTGGTTTTATTTGTGAAATTGCAGTTGTGTTATTTTCAATATTTGTTGTGAGTTAATTTTTGGCAGTGAAATAATCTATATAAATAGGAGATTAATAATTAGTAACTACAATAGAATTTTTACACTTGCTCTTTCCTATCTTCATGGTGGAAACAACTTGCAATGCAACATTGAAGAATGTAGTCTTTTTGTTGACTAGTAAGTATCCTTCCAACCTCAATGTATTAACAAATTTAAATTAATTATTGAAAAACTTGATATATAAATAATAATAAAATACACTAATATAATAATTGAATAATATATATTTAATATTTATATCATATAGTATTCAATAAATATTATAATACAAACAATAAATTTATTATAATATATATTATAAATCTAATTAATTTAAATTATTTTTTTATTTTTTAATCTAAAATTACAAGAAAAAATATATAAAATATCTAGATTATATGATTATAGGGTCAAAATAACTTTTCAAAATATAAGAATAATCTTAATATAAATTATATTCTCCAAAATATTTGTAAAGTAAAAAAATTATTAATATTTTAATTATTTCATATAAGTATAAAAATATGAATTTTGGCAACCAATTTAGGGCATGAGGTGAATTTGTCATAGTGGTGAATTTTCTCCCGTGAATTTTCGAAGTGAATTGTTGCTATGAATTTTCATAGAGCCTATGTTAATTTCAACACCCTCATAATGTTTTAGGTGATATACAAGATTCCACAGGAAAATCAAGTGTGCTTTTTATTGGAGGAAGAAACTACCCTCAATTTACTCTTATTGTAGGTTTCTATGCCTCCTTTTTTTGGGAGAAGATTAATTTGTCCAATATCAATAGAGAAAAATTGTATATTATTATTTTATTATGTTTAAAAAATGATCAATTTGAATCATTATATTATAATATTTGAAACTTTAAGGAAAAAAAAAATAGTAATATTTTCATGTTTTTTATTGGTTGAACTAAATAATTTAATCACTAGTTACAAACTGCCCCCTCCACTATAATTCCATGGAAGAACTAATCAATGCCATTTCTATTCTAAAACATCACAAACAAAATAAAGATAAAATGAGAGATTCTTCATTCCCTAATAAAAAGCCATAAAATAATTTTTTATTGAATACCAATTTTTCATAGATACAACAATTTAAATTCATTGAATGAATAAAAAATAATTATATGAATTACTTTAATAAATATAATTGATAAACAATAAGTGACACTTTACTGAATTTCCTTTTTAAATTAAAACCATAATTTCAAATTTAATAAAATAAGCCATTATGAAGAATAATTAGATTAAATACTTCACTAAATGTATTGTTTTTGGAAACCAATTAAAATATATTATCTGCCGACATATAAATAGACGTTACAGTGACGACCATACTGTAAATAGGAGATTACAGGCTTATGCATTCTTTTCTGCCACTGTGTATGAAGCCGTCCTTATTTTTATAGATTTAAAAAAATTAGTACTTCATTGTTTATTACAAATAGATTCAAACTCGGCTTGAATAAAATTTGGGATGAATTAATATATGAATATGAATAAATAGATATTTTGGGTTGATAAAAGATTTCAAATTGAATGTTTAAAATTTAAATAAATAAAATAAAGTATTTAGTTTTTAAATTGATGTAGAATTTGATTGTAGTATATATTAATTTATTTTTTAATAGAAAATGAAGTTGAACAGATCAAAGTTAATAGTATTTTGTTTTTTATTTTGGACACTTTGCAAAAGTAGATTTTGTCTTTCACAATTACAAAATTGATCTTTTAATTGCAAATTTGACCCTTCTTCATAAATTCATCTATGTTTTAAAACTTACATAAAAATGTTTGGATATAGCTAGATTTTGCACGTCACAAGGATGATGGTTCTTTGTTTGAAACGTATTAAAATATTGAGTTAATTTTATACAAATATCAAGGATAACAACTAATCATACAATATGTTTAGATGCAAATATTAATGCTCTAAAAATAATGCAATGAATAATGAAGCTTATTTCTAGCTATTAGGGAACACTCTAGGCCCACAATTAAAACATCATTTAAGAACTCTTTGATCAATTCCACAATCGTACATCTAATTGAAGTCATTTGCACAATTGTCAATATGACCTAGGTGAGAATTTGGACAAAACTAAATATCAAATCTAAACCTTAAGAAAGAATGTAAATAAGAGAAAATTAACACCAAATTATTTATTAGTATCCATGAGAAATACTTTATTTTACTCACTAAAAATTATATTAAAAGTTAGATCGAGTCAAAGTGAAAAAATAAAAAATAAAAATGTGAAGTGTTCAATTTTCACCATATAAATTACTTATTATACTATATTCCTTACACTATACATTTTATGTGTGTTATTCACATTAAATTATTCATCCTATTACTTGTTATATTTGTGAGTGCAATTAACATTGTGTATTATATTAATGGCGTTGAGTGGAGGGCGGAGCAGGTTGGGTGGGTGGAGCTTTTTTGAATTTGTTGAGGGTGTGGAGGATGCAGAGGTCGAATGTGAGACAAATGGAAGGTGGGTTCCACCTAGGTGCCTTTTGCCTTGTGCAATGGTTGCTTGGGTGGGCTTCCTGTTTGTTGCGGCTGGCATTTCTCATATGCCTTGTTGTGGTGTCATTTTGGGATGCTCTTTGTGCACCCTGTGTTGTATGCATTTGGAAGAGGTTGTCCTCCAGGGTTGTGCCTTTGTTATGAATGATGTGCTTATGGAAACAGTTGTCTATTGGCTCTTTATCCGTCTCTACCTGTGGAATACCTTTTTTGATGGCCTTCCTTCCATGAGGCCTTGGCCTTGGTTTGGCATGAGTTCTCCTGAACGGTTCAGGAGGTTTGAATCCTACGCTGGAGAAGGTGTTGATGATGGAGATGACGATGGTGACCTAGGCGGGGGTTTCTTGCCGGCTGTGTAGTCATTGGTGGCTGCGTTTGGAGCTCTATGGTTCGTTGTTCCTAGATTGGGGCATGGCACTGACGGGAAGTATTTCTTCCTTTTGGTCTTGTTGTGGTGCCTTCTCTCTTGGTCTATGGTGCATGGGCGTTGGAGGAGGTTGGGGTTTCTGCTTGCTCCTGATTTTCTTGCTAGCGATGCTTTAAGAGGGCGTGGATTCTTGCTTTCTTGTCCCTCTATGGAGCTTCCTAATTTTTTGTGGGAGTCCTTTAGCCTCTTTGAGGATTTTTGGGTGCAGAATGGTTAGATCTTTGTTCCTATTCAGCATAATAGGAAGGATTGGTGGCTCTTCATGCTTGTCTATTATGTTTCTAGTTTCTTCGTGGGTGTCCTTTGCTTCTTCCTGCCACTTGTTGGGTGGATTTGTTTTGGGGTGTTTTGTTCTTGGTGTGTTTTTGGATCTTCCTGTCCCCTCTTTATGGAGTGTTGGTGGCTCCCTCTAGTTGGGTGTTTGGAGTTTTGGCTTATTTTTTGCCCTAACTGGCGTGTTGGGGTTGCTTGGGGTTCTTTCTTGTTGGCCCTTCTCCTTATTTCCATCTTGTTTGGGGGCCCCTATTCCTATTGGTGTTTGGTTGTCCTTGATCATTCTAAGTCTAGGAATTTTCCTTTGGTGGTGTTGAGTTTCTTTGGTCCCTCGTTGTTGAGGCTACCCTCTTTGTTGGGGATGCTCCCTAGGTTGTTGATGCTAGGGTTTGAGGACTGATTGTGGGATGAGTTGCTTCATGTTTATATTCTGATGGCTTAGTTTTTTTGGTCTATTATGAAGGCTCTGAAGCGGGTGAGGGAATGGCTTCTTGCTAGGTTAATGTTCAAGTTATCTTTGGATACCCAAATGAGTTCTTTTTTTAAAGTTGTTAAGGTGGACCTATGTTGTTTATCTACAATTCTTCTCTTCGTCCACAGTGTGTTTTTGGTGTAGTGTTTACCTGTTACCTAATTTTCACCCACGGGCTTAATTAGGCATGATAAATCATGTGACAGAGGTTCGAGAAGGCTAAATGGAGCTTTCGCACAAGGGAAAAAGTCATGAATCTGATGCTAGGTCACAGGGGACTCAGCTTGGAAGCCTACCTTGTTCAAGTTCGGCATGAAAATCCTCTAAGGAGAAAGTCGGCAAGACCTTCCAGATGTCTTACCGACTAGCAGGGGTTCCATCAAGTCTGAATGTTTCACATTGGGATTCTATTGGCATGAGATTATCAAGGTCTCCCCGACCCATAATGCATTTGGTTAAATATTCTTCTGTGTTGTCTATCAGCAAGACTCCAAGAATGTCACGGCAAGTGGAATTCACCTATAAGTTCCTATCGGCAAGACTTCGATCATCGTCCCGGTGACAAAGGATATGCATATCAACGGAAGATTTTTCCTTCGGGATAGAGTCTCGGTGACTTCTTGAAGTCTCACCGAAAGGATGCCTTCGACGTATGTAGGCAGGCTTCACTAGGTCTCATCGACAGGCCAATGTCTCCTCTGAAAGGAGGCGGCGTCGACAAAGCAAGCGAGCTTCGCTGTAGGGTCTCGCCGAAGTCAAAAGGTCTCCCCAACTCTAATGGCTCTCAGCGCAGGAGTTTGAGTTTGCTAGGATGTCTCGACGATAAAGGAAAGTCATGCCGACTAAAATAAGCCCTCGCCAAAGCAAAGCACATTCGGCATAACGTCTCACTGTCGGGATGAGGTCTGGCCGATAGGAGGGTGTCTCACCAACAACAAGGGCTTCGTCGAGAAAGTTTGACATTGGCATAAGGTCTTGCCGATATAAGGATGTCTCACCGACTAGTCAGCAACTTGGCGAAAAAGAGGAGTTCGTTGAGATATCTTGGCGACAAGCACGGGTCTCGGCAAAGGATATTGCCTTCGGTAAAATGTCTTGTCGAAGGATGAAGGTCACACCGAAGAAAACAAAGGGGCCTAGCCAAGGGGTCGTATTCGGCATAACATCTCACCATCGGGATGAGGTCTGGCTGATAGGAGGGTGTCTCAGTGATAGGATGAGAGTTCGGCATAAGGTCTTGCCGAAAGGTTGCACTCGGCAAAAGAAAGTAGATTCACCAAAGGGTCTCAGCAAATGAAGCTTGTTTCCCCGAAATGTTTTGTGCCCACCCAGAGATAAAGGGATCGGCGTGAGGTCTCACTGACCTAGTGATGTCTCCCCGACTGAAGAGAAAGTGAACTCATCACCGAAAGATAAAGAGCCCAGCAAGAGGTCTGGCCGATAGGCCAATGTCTTGCCAACAACAAAGGGGGCTCACCAAGAGTTGAAAACTTCACCCTATGGTCTCAGCGATGTAGAGAGTCTTGCCGAAAGAAATGTAGAGCTCGGTAGAATGGAGTGCGTTCGGGGTGACCTCAATCAACTCCTGCTGAAGATGAGGGGTTTCGGTGTAACATTTTGCCTTCGGTAAAACGTCTCACCAACACTTGGGTGTCTTGCCGAATGAAGAGGAGCCCAAGCCCTGAGAAGAAGAGTGAGCTCGGCGAGAAAAGGAGGAGATCAACATGAGGTCTCACTGACAGGGTGGACTCTTGAGCTCTGAGCCAAAGAGAGGGAATATTGCCACAAAGTCTTCTCGACTGATGGGAGTCACGCCGAAGGGAATGTTGCGCTTGGAGAAAGAAATTGGGCTCGCTATGAACTCTCATCGATAGTTTTAAGCTATGTCAATAATCACGAGAAGGTATAATCACATTGGGGAGACACGATTAGTGTCTCACCGACATGCAATTCTGACTGAGTGAGCCTTTGACCACCAGAGGATCTATGTGAAATGTGCCCAGCCAATCAGAGTGGGCTAGGGGTGAGTTGTGGCGATCTAACCAAGGAGAAGGTGATTAACAGAAGGAAAAACACCGTGAGCTCAAGAGCATTCAAAGCACCTCGACTAGGGGGAATTCAAAGATTGACACGAGGAGTAGAAGTGAATGTAGTGGTTGCAGAAAGATCAAGAAGGTTTCCCTTGAAGGCAATATTTCACACCGACATGGACAACATGGATTCAATTGAATACAACATTAACTACATGAAAAGATCTAAAGGCAAATCTTTTTTAGACTGATATTTTTGTAAGCCCAGAGGGGCCGACACACTTTTGTATATAAGGCATTTTTTGCCTCTTTGTAGGTAGTTCTCCTGGATGCTTTTTTGAAGTCTGTGACTTCTACAATCCTCTCCCGGATTAGCAAAATTTTGTAACTCGTTTTGGAACATGTTATATAAAATTTTCCTTGATTACCATTGATGGTTCATTTTTTGCCTTCTGGTTCTTGTGAAGTATTGTGCATTTTTAAGTGATTCATCAAGCTACTTAGTGAATTTTTTCTTTTCCTTATAGCTTTGTTTCATGTTAGCATGCCCTTCTTTGCAAAAGTGGTATCATGTATGTTATAAACTGTGTTTACTCAATTGCACATGAGCTTTTAATTTGTGAAAGTTTGTTTTCCTTCTTGAAAGTGTGTGCATGTCGAACCTGTTTGTATGCATAATCCACAGAATCTTGTTGTGCAGTTCCATATCCATCATCAGTACTCAAGTGTAACTTGAGTATCTCATTGTTCTTATCATTTCAGTGTATCACCTTAGTTAGTTTTATTTACATGTACTCCTTCTCCTTTTCCCCTTATAGAATTGATAGTTTAGGTGATTACCCAACAAGGAATCTGGCCTTCTCTGGAGGTTGACCTCTGTCTGCAAGAAACCCACATCTTTAGAGGTCTTCCAATGTTACACTGAGGTGTTGAACATCAGTTTCAACAAGGGTGCAATTTCAGGAGATAACATTACCGAAGGATGCTACTGAGGTGTGTTGGGCTACTATGTTGGCTTTCTCCTCTGGTCCTATGGAGGTGGACCTCCCTCAGCTGTTCTTATTGAGGTGGGTAGTTCTCCAATGGAGGTGGAGGTGGAGGGTGTTGGTGATTTCCAACTACATTGGCCTTGTTGTTCGTTCCATCCTTTCCAAATGTGGGGAGCTCATGGTTTCAGAGTTTCCTTCCTAGTCTGAGACGTGGCTTTGTGCCCAATGGTTTGTTGTGCTCTCCATCTCCCCTATTGAGGTGGGGTGTTTGGATTTGTTCAAATTTTTGATTAGGGGTCTAATGGTGTCTTACACCATTCTGCAGATTATCTTTTTTGGCTCAGTGGTGTCTTCCATGAGCGGCTAGTTTGTTGTTTCCTGGTGGATGCAGATAGGTCCTATGTGTATCTAAAGGCTTTCTGGTTCCGGTTGAAATCAGGTTGTTTTTGGGTCTTAGGCTCGTATTTGTTTGTAAGATGCAGTGTGTGTAGTCATGCTAATCTTTTGAGGTTGTTGTGGGGTTGTTGATGGTTTATGATGTATTTTATTTGCAACCTGCCTTTCTTTGTAATGGGTTTTGGGTCCCATCAAAATCCGTATTTTACCTCTAATCAAAAACATTATGTATTCTATGTTATTATAGATAAAAAAAACACACCTTACATAATTAATTTAATAAAATAAATGATAAATTAGTTTAATAAATAATTAAACTTAATTAAGAATTAAAACTAATTAATGCAATTAATAAAGAAACATCATTAAGATGTGATTAGCTCCATGTTGATTTTGGTTGTCTATATGGAATATTTTTTTGTGCACCATGATTGGTGATCATAATCTATATTTTAAAATTGATTGTGTACGTCTTAGACTATGGTTAAGGTCTATAGTATAAATGTCAGTAGACTTACTCTGAATAGGGTTTTCCTTACATAGTTAGTGTTAAATGTTTTATCTCCATGTTAATCTATCCACTATTGATGTGATCTTTGATAATACTCACCTACAACATCACCCATGTTTAAAACAAAGGGAATTTTGAAAATCAGCTTGTGGGTTTATTGTGTTCAAATGGAAACTTTAATTTTTAATAATGGGGATCAAGCCTCTTTGTTAAATGGATACATGCCACGTACATGAGTGCAAGCACGTCTAGATGACAATGTAGTATTTATTAATGTGAATATTAATGTAAGAGTGGAGATAATGATTTTTAATATGATCTTCCCCTAAGGCTTGTATTTTTTCAATTATAATGAACAAAAAATCAAGAATATAAAGATTGTAACACGCCCATTGTTCTACATAGTAACTTTCCTATGTTTAACCTCAAGTAAAAGTTTCAAGCATCTATCTATTAAGAGCAATAATATTTTTCCTTTTATATAAAAGATAACATGGACATTTGAAATAAACATCTTTCCAAACTTTCTTCATTGCATTATATCAAAGTATTACAACTTTGCAATATATTGATAACATAGTAAATAATTCATGATAACATTTCTCTTTTACAATCTTTTCATAGACATGGATACAAATTACACATACAAGGCTCCATTGAGCTTATTGGAAAAATATGTATGAATGGTCTAGGTAATCCCCTTTCAAATCTTGGTCACCAACTAATGAGGAGAAGCATCACTCAAGCACTTTTTCACTAACCTTGGACTAGCAGCAATCCCCCACACATCTATCTAACTAATAGATGGCCCTACCCTTCAACAAAGAGATTGGTTTGGTAACCCCATAGTAACATGATCTTTTTTGAGCTTGGTGGAGTGTCCTAAACATTTATAGATCTGTCATACAATGGCTACAACCTACACATATGACAAATTCCTTATCTAGTATGTAAATTTGGAAATATAGTGAACTGATAGTGTAAACAGTGGCAACTTACACTACTTTGGCCAAAGTATTCATCACTTGTGATTTCAGGAGTGTACATCACATGCTCACCCACCTTCCTAGCTCAATTTATATATGACCATTCATAACCTATACATAGGCTATGTCCTTCACTAGATTATCCTAACCCTGGGAATAACCTATTACCTCAAAGTAACCATAGTAACTCTATGAATCAACTAGTTTAAACATTAGCTAAGTAAGCTATATCCATAATATAGTATTTAATTCCTACTATATCCACCCATTCCTTAATATGGAATATATACAAACATGTACATCAAGCAAAATAAATCTTTATACTAAATACAACAAGATTCCTTTCACTTTCGCAAAAGAATAAAATAATCTTTCCCTAATAAGTAATAGAACCAACTTCCCAAACAATGTCACACAATCTTTTCAAATACATAAAACAAAGTATAAAAGAGTAGGAAACAGTATGCATGTTTATGCAATGCTCCAATTGATCGATTTGGTTTCCCAACACAACCTTCCCAAAATAGTAAGCAACTCCTAATAAACTCTCTCCCACTTAACCAAAGACTCCCGAGCTAAAAAATCCTCTCAATTCTCTCAACAACTCTCTCACAACTCAAGAAATCAAAATACAATAACTCAAAATCATAACAAGAATGCATATATGCATCCAAATGAGGTAGATAACTCCTCTATTTATACACAAAAATCAGCAACTAAAGGCTAGAAACAGGGTATTAGGAATGACACTTCTCGGCTCAAATGATTCGACCCAGCAAGGTAAAGAAAAGGTGGTAGTTAAAATTGATGTACACAGTGAACACATACACAACCATGGTGAATGAGTCACACTTCTCAAATGAACAACAAGAAAGATAATAAAAAATGCAAGGTATTTGCCTCCTATAGGTCAACTTACTTGGCCAACCAGGTATACTTGACCATTTCCACATATTTCAAATGCTTCTCATTCTAGAACTTCATATTGAGGAATAGACTTCTAATCGATTCATCTCATTCTCAATTGGCACCACATTATGCCATTTGTGCCATTTAACATGGGTTGATGTTCATTGTTTGACTTGGTTGACTTACATCCTATACATGAGCATTTACTATTATTTTGTTTTGTCAAAGTCTTGGCAGCAATATTTACACGTTGAAAGACATTGGATAATAAGCGCTTTATATGGCACTGTCCATATAATACTCTGCACTTTAAATGTTTTAAGCATCATTCAAATATATATGCATTGCTCACTTTAGCACTATTCCCATTGTTAATATGTTGCACGCTATTCTTAGCATAAGCTATGTTTAAAATGTTATGTGCTATATTGATAATCCAACACTTTAGAATTCATTACCACATATATATATATATATATATATATCATGAAGTAACATGTATATAAAACATATATATAATATATATACATCATGAATTAACATGTATATAAGTATATATATACATCACGAATTAACATGTATATATATATGTATATGTATATAAGTATATATATGTATATGTATATAAGTATATATATGTGTGTGTGTGTGTGTATGTATATATATGCATGTGTATATATATATGTGTGTGTGTGTGTATACATAATTCACAAGTTAATAGAGTTGTATTAT
Organism: Sequoia sempervirens; assembly: GCA_007258455.2. Classification (NCBI taxonomy): domain Eukaryota; kingdom Viridiplantae; phylum Streptophyta; class Pinopsida; order Cupressales; family Cupressaceae; genus Sequoia; species Sequoia sempervirens. The sequence continues at coordinate 9,807 of VDFB02091725.1, read as the reverse complement.
TCAATATATGAATACACATATGTATCCTTATATTTCATATATAATAATGTATGTGTATATATGTACACACACACGGACACAGATATACTTGAATGGGCATTTCCATTATGTCGATACATACACATATGTTAATATATATATATGTATGTATGTATATACTCATATACTATATATATCATACTTTGATATTTAAACACATAAATTAACACAATCATATCGATCAACATATATACATGGTATGTGTATATATCCTATCAATTAAATAGAAACACATAAAGAAGAATTCACTCATCACAAAGAGACTCAACATTGTAAACCTCTAAACAAGAACATTCACAAATAAACCACAAGCAAGCCTAAAGGTAACTTACTATTTCCCAACTATTATCTCGACTTGACCAAACTAGAAGTGTGTATGTGAAAGCTAAGTTTAGGTCTTTATCAAAGGTTACTAGACCAAGTTCTTCTCCCTGAGTGATACTTCCCCTCTCTTTAGGAGGCTTGATTAAATTCATGCATCCAACTTAATACATTGAAATAGTAGTCAGCTAAAAACATTACATTCATTTGCAATAAATATTTCACTTGATCAGAATCATTTCATAACATCAAATTCAATCAACATTTATTCTTCATATTTCCAAAACACAAAACATAAATGCACTCAATTTAAGCATTTTCATTCAACTAGGTAAAAGTAAATAAGTAGTAACACAACGGAGTGTAACAAAGATAACATATAAACTAATAGTTTGTGATATTTTTTAAGTAGATTCTATTATATTTATTTTATCTATTTTTAAATATTTTTTATAATATTTAGTTAATTTTTTTTAAAATATATTATAATTTGTTTATACTACATAATCCCCCTGCATTATAACTTTAATTGGAATTAAATATTTTCAATATTTCTTAAACATACATCCTTGACTTTAATATCTAGTGTCAACATATTTTTCTTGTATTTTTTATTAATTTTATTGATAATAATTATAATTTAGGCATATAAATTTCCCTTTAATGTTACTCTTTACATACAATACCCAAATTGAAATATTTTTAATTGAGATTAGAACATTGAAACATGGTGCACAATTATATTTTGAGATTTTTTGACATTGAATTCATCATTTTCTCTATGTCCCAAATAGATCTCACTATATTTGTAACAAGTTCCTCTATTGATTAGAAACACACATACATACACAAAACTAGAAAAATTTAGGCATTTAGATGTAAATTTTCATCTTTTTATGTTCATTTAACCTATTAAAATAATGGGGTGTGTGCTACCACAATATAAAGGATGAGAAATATCTTGCTCTCATTGTACTTATGAAGGAGAACAATAATTATAAGTTGGTTTCTATGTTGGAAGAACCATAGGAGGCAATGAATAGATCTTCATTTTCTCCTTATTTTCCTTTCTATGTTTTCTTGATTCTTTCATTGTAGATTTATATGTTATAATTGATGAAATTTATCTTTGTGTTCATAGGGAACTTCTATTTGATGTTGTTTTCCTTGCAATCATAACAAACATCCTTGAGATTTTTAACATAATATTCTATAAGATTCGATATAGAATATTCAAATACCATGTAAGAGTTGGATATATGGAGATAGCCGCCCAAGATCAGGGAGATTCAATGAAAACACAAGAGAGATAAAATGAGAGAATAATTTCATTCTATCGAATGATGCAAATATACATGAGAATGGATTGAGATTACAATAAGAAAACTTTGTATATATAAGCAAGGGTGTGATATAGGACAACATTAGATTATTATATATACCTTAATCTTATAACTTGAGATATAAAAATTAAATGCCCTTACGTAAACTTAAGCAACTAGGTGTGAAAAATACCTAAGAAGTCCAAACCAAAACCAAATAGATAATATACCATGTTCACACCAACACCCCCTATTACATGCAACCTAGGGAGAATGAGAAAATATGAAAAGATGGATCCCAACTATAAATCCTAATAAGGTACCATGTACAAATGAATCTCTCACAAATGAAGAAAAATCCTATCCAAAAGAGAGAAATGATGAAACATGCTCTCTAAAGTTGAGAAGGATATAACCTCACATTAAGAAAAATTCCCCTGACAATAAGAGAGTAGAAGAGAGATCACACAACACCCCTCCCCCAATGCATAAATTTATCCTACAATAATGGTGGATGCTTGAAAAAGGATGATGATGAGGTCCAAGAATATAAAAAATGTTCCTCCCCTTAGAAAGAAATGAAACTAAATATGCATGTAGAATATCTATTCTTAAAAGGAATATGAGAGAAGAAAACACATGATGTATGGTGTCTTTGGAAGCTACTTAGGTGTCACCATGTTGTTTTTGAGAGATGCCACAATTAAATTAAGAGTTTTATGCCTAAATAAAGAAAGTGACAATCCAAAATCTAGTGGAAATGAATGTAGAACAATATCCAAAGATGAATATGACTCCTTTAAATGTTGCTCAAGAATCTCAAACTAAATAACAAACTATGACAAATGCATAGGTGGATAAACAATAAGAGGGTATGAGTGTGCCCTCGTCATATTTGAATAAGATGATGTAACTCTATAGTACCTAAAATAAAAGAGGAGATGAATATCCTCAATTATATCCTCCAAACTTGTAAGAAGGGAGTCACAAACTAAACTTGAAATGTCTATCAAGTACTCATCTCATGTTCTAGCATCTAGAATAAAATGGAGATGATTCAACTACATTTAATCACAAGAAACCCCATTCAAATCAATGCTTATATTTTAAGAGGGATGATCCCACAATAGTGTTTCCCACTTTTTGGAAAAAGGAAAACATTGAAATCAACAAGACCTAAGATGGAAACCAATTAGGTAATATACCACATTCACACCACCATTGTCAAGCGTAAAATGACTTGACTCAAAAATAAGTACAAATGCATCTCACTTCACTTTCAGAATTATGTCTTCATAAACATTTATTCAAACATTGATGTATCGTATAGGATACTACTTTTATTTTCTATAATTGAGGTCTTCCAACTAATAGATAATTTATCTTATGAAGTGATGATATAGAACAATATATCAAACTCCTTAATCCACTCTTGGAGAGGAAAAATGATGCTCCCCACAATATCCAAAAGGATATGTTTGATCATTTCTAGTGAAACAAGTTCAAATGTGCATAACTATCATTTACTAAATCACAATCATAAAAATATTCTATGCACACATGCTAGATACTAATTCGCTAGATTAATGAGAATACTCTCACATTATCAACCATGTAGGAAAAATGTATAGAGTGAACCAAAATAGTTCTTATTGGGGATATCCTCATACAATAAAATTATTAGGTACATAAGGAGAGGAAATATTATGAGTCATGTCCATAAGGCACTAGCACACTTTATATCTATTAGATCTCTAGTCATATGTGTATGCACCATAAAATTTATAGGATGTCCAAGCTTGTTTTAGATTGTGTATGTGATGGAAAAGCATTAGCACACATCTAAATTTTTGATTTGGTGTATCAACCAAATGATTTCCCCATTATTCACACTATTAACATTAATCACATTATTATTAGTTATAGATCTTATATTTTACGCTTTATTGTCATACAAATCTATGTATGGTGAACATTATGTCTATGGAAATTAGAAAACATTTTGTCCATTATAACCATTAGGTAATGGTCTATAGGGATCCAATGGACACATGAGAGGTACACTGATCAAATTATAAGTAAGGTTTGAAGAAAATTATCAAGTGGTTCACTAATCTTTATAAAAAAATTAAGCCCTTGGGGTTTGAAAGATACAACATTGGACGTAGTAACCACTTGGTTGGAATTAGATTTAGATTATTTTTATCATTATATTTTTTCCAACTCATATTGGTATTGAAGTGTCATAAGAAAGTTATGGTTATATCTTCAAAAAAAATGGATATAACTAGGAGCTAAGGAGTAGAACCATTAAATAACATAATCATGTAGGGTTTTTGGAAATAATTTAGCTGAATTTATCTTAAAATATAAAATCTAAACATATAAGGTTGTAAATGAACATTGGGATCACCTTTTTCATAATATGGTTTAAATATAGGTGATGCAAAGCCAATGGGAAATGGATATATTATAACTTCAAATACAAGAGGTATGGGATGTGGAGAATCGAATGTAATAAAAACATGGTTATTAAGCATACTAGCCATTTTCTTCATAAGTTGATCAAATTACTTCAATAATGTATCCAAGGTAGAGGTGGAAATATTAGTGGTATTAGGAGAATGAGATATAATAGAGGATGTGTAGAGAAGGGGGTAGATAAGAGTAAATGGCATGGTAATAGAAGTAGATGCAAAGTTATAAGGTAAGGTGGTCATAAGATGAGAAAGGGTGTATGAGAAACATGTTTATGAGATTATAGGGGTAGCCACATGTGTATGAGAAGATGTAGAATGGTGAGAGGCCATTTGAATATTAGTGAAGGGAGAGATGGAAATGAAACCTAGAGGTAGGAATAGAAGAGTAATGGGTTACACTAGAAGTGATAACCTGAGTGGTAGGGGCCATGGAAGTGGTAGTTTCAAGATGAGAGGAAGAGGGATAAAAAATGAGGAAGGGTGGGTGGGTGGATTAGAGGATACACCATTGGAAGAAGTCATGGGAATTATAATATTACAAATAATTTCTAACATAAGGCACGCCCACTAATGAACTATGTAAACTAGTAGCTAACTATTAAGGAGATCTAGCATTTACAAGTGGATTAATAATTAATTATCACATTTAAGGGAAATATCTTACTTAGTAGCATATGTATTATTATCATAGTATTGGTGTTCATGCACCTCAAAATTGTTCTTAATATGAGCATTATTAGCATGCATGTTGAAAAAGGGACCATTTTCATTTAAGTTAGCAACACATATGAAGGTTAAGACTCAAAGAATCCTTCATAAAGGAAGATTAAGAGGGAAAACAATTAGGTGATATACCATGTTCACACCACCATTTTCAAGTGTAAAATTACTTGACTCAAAAATAAGTACACATGCATATCACTTCACTTTCACAATTATGTCTCCATAAACATTTATTCAACATTGGCATACCGTATAGGATACTACTTTTAGTTTCTCTAATTGAGGTCTTCCAACTAATCAAGAATTCATCTAATGAAGTGATGATATGGAACAATATATCAAACTCCTTAATCCCCTCTTGGAGAGGAAAAATGATGCTCCCCACAATATCCACAAAGATATAGTTAATCATTTTTGGTGCAACAGATTCAAATGTGCATAACTATCACTTACTAAATCACAATCATAAAAAATATTCTATGCACATGCTAGATGCTATTTGGCTAGATTAAAGAGAATACTCACATTATCAACCATGTAGGAAAAAATGTCTAGAGTGGACAAAAATAGTTCTTATTTGGGATATCCTCATAAAATAAAATTATTAGGTACATAAGGAGAGTAAATATTATGATTCATGTCCATAAGGCACTAGCATGCTTTATATCTATTAGATATCTAGTCATATGTGTATGCACCATAAAATTTGCAAGATGTCTAAGCTTGTTTTAAATTGTGTATGCGATAGAAAAGGATTAGCGCAAAGTTACAAATTTTGATTTGATGTATCAACCAAATGATTTCCCCCATTATTCACACCATCAACATTAATCACATTAAATTATTATTCAAATATCTTAGATTTTATGCTTTATAATTTTTCCATACAAATCTATGTATGGTGAACATTATGCCTATAGAAATTATAAAACATGTTGCCCATTATAGCCATTAGGTAATAGTCTATAGGGATCCAATGGACACATGAGAGGTACACTGATCAAATTTTAAGTAAGGTTTGAAGCAAATCATCAAGTGGCTCACTAATATTTATAAATTTTTGAGGACCTTGGCATTTGAAAGATACAAAATTAGACGTAGTAACCACTTGGTTGGAATTAGATTTAGATTTTTTTATCATTATATTTTTGAATGATATTATTGTTTTAAAATTTCAAAGAGTAGGAGAGGGCCCATGTTTTGAACCATTAGATATAAGCAAGTTAATTTTAACCTTTCATACACGTGCACACAAATCCATGAACTAAGAAAATTTATTCATGCAAACACTATCTTTAGTGTAAGGAAGGAGTTTCTTATGAAGGATGGACTATAATTCAAAATTATATACTTGATGATTCATTTTACCACATAGAGGTTAGAAGAAAAAGTCAACAATTGATGGGTTCACTAAATATCCTTGGGAACACTTAATCAATTTAGTCATAGTTATTTTCCAACTCATATTGGCATTGAAGTTTTATAAGAAAGTTATGGTTATATCTTCAAAAAAATGGATATAACTAGGAGATAAGGAGTAGAACCATTAAATAACATAATCATGTAGGGTTCATGGAAATAATTTAGTTGACTTTATCTTAAAATGCAAAATCTAGACATGCAATATTACAAGACTATAGATTAACATTGGGATCACTTTTTTCATAATATAATTTAAATATATGTGTTGCAAAGACTATGGGAAATGGATATGTTATAAATTTAAATACAAGAGGTGTGGGATGTATAGAATTGAATGTAATAGAAACATGGCTATTAAGCATAATAGCCATTTTTTTCATAATTTGATCAAATTCCTTCAATAATGTATCCAAGGTGGACGTAGAAATATTAGTGGTAGTAAGAGCATGAGATATGATAGAGGATTTGTAGAGAAGGGTGGAGATAAGAGGAAATGGTATGGTAATAGAAGGAGATGCAAAGTTATAAGGTAAGGTGGTCATAGGATGAGAACTTGGGTGGTATGAGAAACATAGGTTTATGAGATAATAGGGGTATCCACATGTGTATGAGAAGATGTAGAATGATGAGAGGCCATTGGAATATTAGTGAAGGGAGATATGTCAATGACACTATAGTTAGGAATAGAAGAGTAATGGCTCACACTAGGAGTGATAATATGAGTGGTAGGGGGTAGGAAAGTGGTAGTTTCAAGATGAAAGGAAAAGGGATAAAAAAGAAGGGTGTGTGGGTAGATTAGAGGATACACCATTAGAAGAAGTTGTGGGAATTCCAATATTACAAATAATGTCTAACATAAGGTGCGCCCACTAATGAACTATGTAAAATAGTAGCTAACTATTAAGGAGATCTAGCATTTACAAGTGGATTAATAATTAATTGTCCCATTAAGGGAAATATCTTACTTAGTAACAAATGTATCATATTCATAGTATTGATGTTCATGTACCTCAATATGACTCTTAATATGAGCATTATTAGCATGCATGTTGAAAAAAGGACCATTTTCATTTAAGTTAGCAGCACATATGAAGGTTAAGACTCAAACAATCCTTCATAAAGGAAGATTAAGAATTCAAGTAGTTCATGGAATAAACATTTACCCTTAAGTGAAAAGATATATTCAAATATAAAGCAATATAAATCATTCTTAGATCCAAAGAATAGAAAAAGGTATAAGATGATACCTTAAGGATAAAACCATATGGGGATGTAAGAGTGGAGGGGTTCACTAAAATAAAAAGGAAAATCATTGATCATTTTCAAAGTTAATTCCAATAAAACCCCTTTTATATAAATTATCCGAGGTAAATAAATAACACAAGCATTCACAATCTACCATTAAAAGATTTTATTTGTGGGAAAAAATAATAAATGTAAATGTAAACATTTCAAAAACTAAATAAAATAATAATTGTATTTAGTTGTAAAATTGTGAAAAATGACAAAATATGATTCACCAATATTGTAGAAATGTTAAAGAATATTAGATGATTGCTTTGAAATTAATGAATGCATGTCTATTGCTTTGGGTCACTTTGGCAATTATGGATTTGATATTGTAAGTGCACATCTAATATATGCCCGCATATTCAATCTCTACAAACATTAAGAATGCCACTTTTAGTTTACCTTCATGTTTGTAGTTTGTCAACACATAAAAATAGGTTTTGGTTTTTGATAGTTTGTACTTGGAAGGGATAATTGATTTCCTTTTTCTTTTCCATTATAGGAATCAGGTAGCCCCCTATAAATTGTAGTGTGCTTGGTGAACTTTTTTTGCGTGATTGGTGATGTTAGCACAACATGCACTCTAGTACCACAAGGACGAGGGGGAGACTATACCTCATGACCTCTTTCCTACAATAAGATGCTTTAGCCAATAGAGCCAGGGCCCCACCCGCGATAATTTTTTCCCTTGTGTTAAACCATGTAAGGATATATATTTAGTGACTAAATAGGTTGAGGTGGTCAATTCATTTATACATGCAAGATGTCTTAGATGCTTATGTAATACAAATTCCCTAATAAAATGCTCTTGATAATGTGTGCAAGAAGCAAGTAATATCTCTAGGATGTGAAAATGAGATCAAGTCTAGGATTTCTAAAATTAACTAGAGGCCACTCTTTTAAATACAACACCAAGTGTTACACAAAATTCTTTTGTGCCACATAAATACCACAAGGAAGGGTAATGTCAACCCTAGATAAGTTCCTAAATTTTTTAAGTTAAGAGGAAATTTTGACAAGGGTAGAAGTGGTTGAGATCACTTTCACAACTACAAATTGTTGCACTATGTTTTTATTAAAGTGTTGTCATTGATGTCAACCTATGTCAACCTCTAGTTTGGTTATGGTGAGAAGGTGTTTGTGGCATTAAGAAGGTGTTACAAATGTAGCATGGTCACTTTGTTTCCAAGTGCTTTTGAGAAAATTAGTATAAAGAGTGTACACGATGAGAAGGATGTGTTATGTGTTATGCTCCCCATTTCTTCATGCTTGAAGATGTGCTTGTGTGGTTTAGATGTGATGATCAAAATTATTTTAAGGTGTTATATCCAGAGTTTCAAGGTTTGGATTGTGTGGCAGTAGATGCGTTTGATAGTGTGTTAGACTGTGAGGAAGGTTGTTTGGGAGAAATGGAATTGCTTTGCATTTCCCCGTGTTGAAGTTTCTTATCTTACAAATTTGGGAATGAGTTAATATTGTGTGTATCTATCTTCCCTTGGATAGTTTGGTGTTCAGTTGTTTCATAATCTTGGTTCATGTGTCGTGTCTTAGTGGCATTTTGACTGGTTGCACAAGATGATAGTATTTTCAATTGTAGGTGTTTGTGCCAATGTTGTCGAATATTTAGTTGGTGTTGGAATATTCTAAGATGTGTGATGTTTCTATGTGGTCTGTAGAATGTTTCTGAATTTGGTGAAGAGTGTATGTGGTTGCTTGATAGCATTAATGTCGGTTTGGCCAACATGGTGTGTTAGCATTACTTGTGGATGTGCTCTATGGTTTGTGGAAGCGTGGTGTAGGGTGTTAGTATAGTTTTGGGTCTTGGTTAACCTTTTGTGTGGTCCGCCTTCACTTCTTTCCACCATGGAAGTTTTTGGTGTCGACGTATTTGTTTCTCGCACATTTGAGGTGCATACATTTCATTGAGGCTGACCTGGAGAAGGTTGTTTGAGGTCGTGAAGGATATATATGCAAGGTCAATTGTTGGAGAAGTGTGTGGTGTGAAATGATGTGTATATGATCAAGTGTTGAGATCTGAGTGTGAGCATGAATGCTTATGACTACCAAAAGCAATGAGCAAAAGGTTTCTACATTTCAATGTGCCTAAAGTTGTTGTAGGTAGTGAGTCGAAGGTCGTGGATGGTGTATATTTATTGTGGTGGATTCTCTTGTTGCTATGAGGTAGTGAACCTCCTTGTAATAGTTCATTT
>VDFB02091722.1:0-24464 GCA_007258455.2 Sequoia sempervirens | reverse complement strand
TAATATATCTAGCAATCCATTGTATTGTTTGTTTGATTACCTAATGTGTAACTATATTATCTACATCTACATATAGCTATTGTGCCCACTCATGCCATTCACATTCGAATGTTTTTCCATAGACACTGCTTGGACATCACTTGCCTTTCATGCTGCTCTCGGCCTATCGACTCATCATTGTGTGTTACTACACAGAACTGCTAGTATATATAGTTCCCATATATTAGACACGGTAAGAAAAAAACGGACAAATACGACCCCTGCACTGAATTGTTAGTCTGTTGGCTGGCGCACAGATGGTCAGATTATGCAGGTGTATGGGACATCGGATCTTTCGAGGGCTGGATAGCCATGAGAAGCCAATTTGAAGACTTATAGCTGGAATGCCATAGGGCGTTCACACCATCAAGCTCGATTTGCACAGGATCAACCCACGATGCAAATGGTGGTCGTTGCAAATGGTGGTGGTCTTCCAAATGTTGGTGCACGAGTTTACATATGCAAGGTCCTGCACATATTCCACTCAATATGCTCTCATCCTAGTGGTGACTATGATTCCCAGCGGGCAAAGAAGACTTCACGCCTATCAAACAATCACAGCCTCCTTCAAGCTCATGGCCTCACGGGCTACACCAAGATTCTCACGACCTTCAATTTGAGGTGTCAACCTTTGGATGGATGCTGCTGCAACTCGCTCAGATACAAACAAATGCAAATTTCACCTGCTAAGAAGGGTATTTCAGCTTGCAATAAGTAATATCAACCTGTAATGATCAAGTTCGGGCAACAATAACCAAATCCTGGCCCACGATACACAAATCACTCCTTCCAGTGGATGAATTTGGCACGCGGGTGGACGAAAACCCGCTTCTCAGGCTCTTATCGCAGCCTGAAAGGGATAAATTGGGGCCTTCAAGAAATGAGACAGCCTGCCTATGTGACACCAAAATTCAGATTAGAGCCACCTTAATTCAAATTTTAGCTTGTCAAAAGACACTCTATGGTCACCAAAATAGCAGTCGCCTCAGTAATGTTGAATCGTGGCCAGAATTGGGTGGGCAGAATGAAATAAATGAGGCTACAGATTAAGATAACCGCCCTAGTGTCTATCACACCTCTGAGCAGAGATTTCCAGGCAGATATTACGCCACACACGCGCAACGGTCTACATATCAATCAAGTCTCTATAAGTAGAGGTGTCACGATTTTACTGACCAGAGATTTACCTCAGGCGTGGGATTGATATCCTCTTGTTGTGAGTTGATCTACAATTTGACTCCAAACGTTGCCCTATGATACTCTAGAAATTCCTAACTATCGTCCTACAGTTGGTTGCACACAACAATGGCATGAAAAAATACATTAACATTCACCTTGGCTTGCAAAAATCTCCACCTAAAGCTCTGATACCATATAATTATGTTCAGATCTAAAAGATAAGATACTATCATAATGAAAAATGCAATATTGTATTTAGATGACCCAAATGATAATGAGTAGAAAGTCTTGCATACATAGGCAAGGACATGGCACAAATGAGTTGACAAGTGTCCTATAGGTGTCAACTTTAGGATCACTTGGAGTGTGCAAACCAACAACCTCTATGACCATGTCATCAACTTTGTGTGCCAAGTGGATAGTGACCTTTGAGGTGAGATGGAAAGACTTCCAGCCTCAAAATTCTATGTGCATGAGGTTAACCAAATAACTTGGTAACTTCTCATCAAAAATAAATAAAAAAATAACTTGGTAACTTCTAGATGCTTAAATGTTGCACATTTGGTTAGACAAGAAGTTGTCTAACCTCATCAACCTAAGTAAGCATAAGTAGAGTGAATAGATTAATTATTCACACTAACAATTTCAAGTACCAATCATTGTCCCAACTTCACAATCACCTTCTTCAACATATTCCTTTATCTTTTCTACATGCAAATCAACATAAATATTTTCTTTGCAAAACCAATAAAAATGAGATAATACCTCTATTTATGTTGTTGTAACTTCTTTTCCTATGCATGAAACTTCATTTTTATCCACTTTTATACCTTCAAAAAGAAATATATTAGCTACTTTTTTTTTTTTTAATCTTTGTTAACTCGTGCAAACAAAAAATCTCTAGATAAAACAAAATCATTATAATTACCATTAATTTCATGATCCATAGAGACCATTTTCTCCTATCTCTTTCTCCATTATTTTTGTATACTTGTCTTCTTTTCTTTCTTTCTTCCAATTGTAATTGTGTTGGCTTCTCCCACATGTTCTTCTTTCCATAACCTTCCGATCATAGGATTGTAGCAATGCATATTTTTATCTTTCTTCTCGTTGCTCTTTTTACCCATTCTCTCTATTTCATAAAAGATTTCAAGTTATTATCCTTCTTCTGGATAGAATTCCACCTTCTCTTCAAGTTTTTCAACTTTGAACCTTCATTAGCCATCATACCCTTTTTCATGTAATGTTTGTTCATGCTTTCTTTTATCCTCTTAAAGTTCTCTTCTCTGCTCTATCTCTATCATGTCCAATCTAGTTACAATCTTCTTTAATTCTCTAATAAGCCATTTTGTAAACTTCTTTTTTTCCACTCTTCGATAGGTAAAATCCTCACAGGACTTCTCATTACCCATATTATCCTCTTCTTCAAAGATATCATTAGAGACTCACAAACTGCTCTACAACTACAAGTACTCCTTGCAACAAACTCACAATTTCATTCAAAGATTTTGTGCCTCCTTCTCTACCCTCTATAGTTAAAGGTTCTCCCTGCAAGAAATCTCTCTAAGAATCAAGCCCTCTATTGTTACAAGCCTCCCACCACCTACAACAAACTCTTCTAGAAATCATTTCCTCTATGATTGCCATATCCTCTTGTATAATAAACTCTCTCTAGGGTTTTTGTGGAACACCTTCAAGATTTCTCTCATTAACCTCTTTCACAAACTCATATCTAATCTTTGACAACAAGATTTCCCCTTCATTATTCCTTGTAACTTTCCACCTCCTCAATCCAACAATCATGATGCTATGATACAGTTGAATACCAAGACCCTGAATTGAAGTGTTGAACTTCACAACCACCATTCAAATTTTTAATATATTCAACTAAAAAAACATACTCAAAATAATATATGAACTGAAAAAGTGGTGAAATTCAATTGATTTAAACTTATGCAAATGTTCACAAAAATCTCTTCCTAGACCACATTTCAAAAATAATTTTGAACATGCAAACAACTTCCACATACATTCTAATTTATTTTACGAAAGAGTCTCCCACCTTCATGTACTAGAATACAAGTGAGTCAAATTTTTCATATTGCTAATACAATGCTAATTTTCAAGCCAAAATCTAAAAAAATCCATTTGTAAACACTAGGTGCTTTGACCGGCCTTCTTGCATCTCTTTTTCCATTTTCATCTTTTTACAAATTCCTTTCTTCTATAGTTGAGCATTGGAATCCTCCTCTTCTTGTTGTTGTAAATTAATTGTCAAGACACCATATCATGGCATGTGAATCATCTAGAAGTAATTTTTGGATGTAACTCCTAAGTGCATTAAATGTACCAGTTGTCCAAGGATTTCGATAACTCAAAATTGCTTCCACTCTTCAATTTGGAATGCATAATGAATGTACAATAGTATATATGGCAATTTAAATTTGTCAAGGAACCCAATTTATATGTATTACTAACAATTGGAGACTTGGGCATTACAATTTATATTTTGTAGCATTTAAATAATTTAAAGGAAATGTCTTTTAACAATTTTGGTGCTCAATTTACAAAGGCTTTGAAAACTTAAAATCAATTCCTCCAAGACCATAGTCCCCTTCATGAAATTAACGTTGAGAGCATAAAATTCTCAACAAGACCAATAATTTGAACAAAATCAAATTATGAAGAATCCAATAATTTTATTGAAAACCAAACCAAAAACAAAGGTTAGAAATAAAAATATTTTTGGTGATGCAAGATTTCTCAACCTCATTGGATGCCCTGCATCAATCACCTAAACTTAATATGTTAAGCTTGATCGATGTTACTTCCCTTTTATCTCATTTATCTCAAAATTCTTGATCCTTTCCAGGGCTTGTTGGTCTTTGTTCACTACCTTAACAATTTCATAGCGATTTTGAAGGATTAGAAAAATATCCATACGAGACATCCAAGCATAATTTCTTTCCATTTAATTTAATTAGAGGTAAATGAATACCAATGAAATCCATCATGTGAAATTCCCTCTTTTTGAGATGAAAATGAAATTAAAAATAACCTTTTGATTCCCTCATGCACAATATATATATTTTTAAATGGAAATCTCTCACCAATGTTTTATACGGACTCTTTTCTTTGGTACAATATTGTTCACTTCCTTTGCCACAAAAATTACTTGTGCTGCTCACAACCAAAGCACAACTTGCACAGTTCGATCTCAACACTATAAAACCCGCATACCACTACCCAAGATTTAATAGGGCTCTAATACCATATTGAATAAACAAATTATTTTAAATATAAAAGACAAAAACGTGCAACAAATACAAAACACTTGAATATATTGTATATTATCATAAATCAAATTACATAACAACTTAATGATTTGGTATTTCTTTGACACTGTTATAATTACTATTGTATCTATAGATTTGCTAGAAATCTGTAGAAAATTGTAAAATAGCTAATAAAAATCCTGAAAAGAAATCTTCAAAGAAATTAATATTTTCATATGTTAGAATATTCTACAAGGTTGAGTATTTTGGATAAATATTATCTCTACATACCATTTTTATATAATTTTTTAAATAAAGATTATCTCCAACATAGATTCCTAATGAGCATGATTTATTCTTTCCTTGAAAGTGATAAAGCTGCTAGTGAGTGGTCTTGGATTCCTTATCCGTGCAATATACTGCTGTTTTTGCACATATACAAATCTCGTTTTTAACAATTTTAGTATATACAAATCTAGCATTTATCTATGGATTCATCACTTGCAAAGCTGGTTGATCTTCAAAAGGCTAACAATCCCCAGTAACGATAACACATAATATTGAATAAAACGAACTTTGTTGAGATTACCGAGTTCTCTTGTTTGGGGTAATCTAGGTAACACACAATGAATTGATAGAACCATCAATGATACTGGATAAACTAAAATATCATTCTTTTGAAATAAACCGTACAGAGTAGTTTTAGCCATGAGCTTGCAACCAACAATGTGTATTCATTGTCTTATGTTCATCAAGAAAAAATGGTGTCCCATAAAATGCAAGATTTTCACCTGTATCTTTAGCACAATTCTCAGATATTAAAAGTGGAAAATATGGCACAGATAGGAACTCTACAAAAAAATATTTACCAATACATGACTACAGCTATGCCCAGAATGGCTTATTTTTGGAAAATTAGGCGAATGTATAATTTACACTCCCAAACATTGAATTCCGTTGTTAGAAACTTCTACTTACAGAAATCTTCTTGACAGACAAGGTCTGCACTCTCTCAGTATTCAGGCGGGGGCTCTGTTCTAAGCCCCTGTTTACATTAATTTAACAACAACAAAAAAAATGTGACACTTTTCAATAAAAATAATAAAATATTGTCTTCCAACGTTGTAGGTTGGCGATTGACTCGTTGTATGTATTTTAAAGACCTATAGATTCCACCCGGTCTCCCCGCGTTGAAATCCATGCTATATCAACTCATTCAAATAATATTTTAGACCATAAGGCCCGGAAGCCAAATAAGTGATATGTAAACCACTAAAAAAGTATTAGAATAATCCATAACAACCTCAACTTGTCTGGAACTTTGAGGTATGCTCCTAGAGAAAGATTCCATGGCAATGAGGTCTCTCTTTACCTTTCTCCTTCCATTTGCTGGGATTTCGCTTAGCTGAGGCATGAATCCAGGGTTCTTTCTACTGTCTCACGCGTTGTGAGCCTTTTTTGTTGGAAAAGAAAAAAATAGTATCCGCCCGGCCTACTGCAATGCAAGTAATGTTCAGAAGAAAGTGTTGTGCATCCTAATTTTCCTCCAGATGATCCAGACAAGTTCGCAATCGTGCAGAGAGTGTTTGGAACCAGCCAACGTTAAATCAATTCAGTCTGATAAGTCTATACTTCCCAAGTGATCTACCACCTCACATAATATATCTTCTCTTGGTTGTGATGTGGCAACTGGTGGATATGTAACAAGTTGATCGATCGGGTAATCAAATGGGGCACAGTTCCATATAACTTAATCAGTTTAACGATATGGCGGGTTCCAAAGACTCTCTCTACGATTGCAAACTTGTCTGGACCATCTGGAGGAAAACAAGGAACCAAAGCACATTCTTCTGAACGTTTCTTTCATTGCAGCAGGTAGAGCAGGATACCATCTTTCTTTTTTCCAACAAAGAATGCTCTCAACTTGTAATACTTTCTTCACTCTCCACTATCATTTCATTAAGCTGAAATTTTGTCATACGGACTTTAGGCTGAAGCACTCCATTATCTTCACCAATCTGAGAAGACGAGGCATCTGAAGGTTGCCCACAATTCATGTGAGACACCAGAAATAGATCTGCTAAATAAGAGCTCACTTTCATGGCTCGAGCTAGTAAAACAGCGACATTGGCAATTGAATAAGAAAATAGAGGTGCCTAGCCTTAAGAATCGCAGATCTAACCTGAGTCTTTGTTCTCACTCCCATATGATGAACGGCTACGGATAATCTTTGAGGATCTCGTCTACTGTGATAGGCGCCTTTATCTTCATCATCTGAACACGCCAAAGATGTCCTCTGAACAAAATTGCGTTGCCCATGAAACCCAACATGGGACGACTGGCTTCAAACTGGTCGCCCTTATCCTGCACAATCCTATTAGTAGCGTTGAAGGGACCCCTTATCCGGCACAAACCAAGGTTCGGGATTTCGACGTGTAAGCATCCCGTCGCTCTAACTTTCGTCCACTCGTACAACACCCTGTCACTTTGCCTGTAAGGCACTACGCTGACTTCTCACGGTTTTCTTGCCCACGTTAACCGCATAAAACACACAAGCTTCTGGATAACTGCCGTACTCTTGTCGGCATTTCCCACATTTTCTTCTCTTTTACACCGACTCCCCTCTTATTGAACAATATTCTTTCAATGATAGCGTTTCTGGAAACAAGGGTTATCCTTGTCAAAGATATTCGAGTTCTTAAAGATGATTTCTGGTATTCATATTTGTGAAAAAAAAGCTAAATGTCCGAGCTGTCAAAAAATTCGCCTGTCGTGTGGACCTTCCAATACCATGTTGTAAGACTCGTCTTGGTTATAGAGATTTTGTTTAAAAGTGATACGCTTCAAAGGCTTCAAGAGTTTGTTGTAGAGCTGTTCTAACCCAAATAAGATGGTTTTGGTTTTGGTCTTTATTTTTCCTTTGGGATGGTAGTGGGGTGAGGATTGTGTTGCAATTTATGGTGAACAAAATCTATTTTAGGAATGCGTTGCAATTTATGGCTAATAACATCTATTTTAGGACTGTGTTCTAATATATGGTGAATAATCTTCACTTTAGGAATGTGCTGCAATTTATGATTCTTTTATAAATTGTTCATCATAGTATTGCATGAAATTTCATTACGATTTTTGTTTATCAATAATTTCTTTTTGTTAGAACATAAAGGTTTTATTTTGCATTTCATTTAACAATGGTTTTAGTGTCAGAATATTAAGGTCTACATTATTTAATAAAGTCATTTTGGTGATTTATGGTTTATAATTGTTATTAAAATAATTAATATCATTTTCACAAATTAGTAGTTTGGGAAGTTATGTTGGAAAGGATTTAAAAAAAATTTATTGTGATACATTGAAAAGCAATTCAATAATATAATCATTATTTATAGTTTTGCTACACAAACATAGATGTTCATTAATTTTCCAATATGAACACCTAAAATTTATCTAGTGACTTTCAAGAAAAATGCAATACTTTTTCACTCCAAGTGCTTGGTGAGTTGTGACTAACAATGCATTGGACTAACGCACCAAAAATTCTATTCTATTCAATCAATATTCAAGCACCTTCTCTCTTTCTATGTATTTTCTATGTAAGGAAAGGTGATGTCGCATGGTGAGTGTGAAATTTGTCCATTCCAAATCTGTAAACATAACTCTTCTATCATTCCTATAAAAAGTTACACATCATTAGGTTCTATAATTGCATTGGAAAAAAATCACTTATTCATTTGATTTCAAAGCCCTAGGAGAGCTCAATGGAATGAAGAAATAATTTGTAGGTAGAGCCATGAAGGGAGCATATATTTTGGTAGATGTCAAGTCGAAATTATGGTTTTTATATTCTAAATAACTAACAAGAGTAGAACATTATGAGAAGCATTTGAAACAGCTTTAGAATTTTGTAAATTGTTTTAAGAAATTATGTAAAGATTAAATTTTACTTCTGGAGTAATAAGGCTTGCATTCAATTTCTATAATGTTTTGATTAGATTAAAAGGGGAAGGGCCCACACCTATTACATAGTAGCCATAAAGGAAAAAAGGAAACAAGGCTCACTAGAGGTGAGAACATGACAAAGAGAACAACAAGAACAATAAGACCAACAAGGCTTTTTACTAGAGCCAAGAACCGGGAGAAAATTTTGGAAAGACCCAAAACCAAAAGACCCAAACAAGGAGGTTTGAATCTGAATTTCAAAAAAGACTACAGAGTAGGAGCAGGGCCAAGAATAGGTGAGCCACCAATCTTATTGGCAAAAAATCTCTTTTTCTTGCAAGAAGCACCATCCAACCTAAAGCTCCTAGCAAAAAAGTTCTCATTACCAATAACAGTGGGAGGAAACCAAGCACCAAACCCAACATCCAACTTCCTTTTTATCCCTAGCATAGGATCATTACCAACAATGCCATGGGAGGCCAAGGATGTGGGATACTAGAAAATAGTTTCTCCATTTTGAGTACTCATGGTAGAATTTAGAACTTTCTCATGATGATGCTAGCCCTAAGAAATAGGTTGAAACTATTGAGTAGATTCATAGAGCATTTCTTGCTCGCAAGAACCAATCTTGGAGCAAAGGTTCACAAATTTTGGCAACATAGAACCAAAATCAACCAAAACACAAAATTGAGCAAAAGGAAAGTTGGATCTACCTTTACTGGCTTTATCTAAAGTAAAAAAAATGGCCAACAACATTAGCAATATCTTGAATAATATCATCATCACAAAATTTCAAAGGAAGCTTTGGGAGATGAATCCAAAGAAGTTGCAAATTAAGCTTAGGGTATGTGCAAGATCACCATGGAAAAAATAGGCCCTTAAGTGGTGAAAAATTCAGAAAAATTACAGTTAGGCAATGTGACATAAAAATTTGAATAAGTTATCTATATTGTTTCAAAAAAATGTAAGAATAGAATCTGTAGCAAATTGAATGTAGTTTCTAAACTACTAGGTTTGTTTAGAAAAAAAAAATCTATTTGGTGAAAATTTGAAATTTCAATGCGATAGTACTTAAATTTCAGAGAAAAAATAAGAAGTAGGTGTTTGTCTAACCACCCTAACCACAATAAAATGATAATAATTTTTTTTATAGGATTTTAGATATAAGTAGAGGACTCATGGTCCAATATGATGCATATCTTTTTGTAATTTTTTTCCAAGTAAATAATTAATTATGAATTTTTTATTACAACTTTTAAAAAATATAAAAACTCATATGTCTGACCACCTTAACTTAGTCAAAAATTCATGAAAATCAATTTTTTTTTAATCCTATAGTATATGAAGCATAAAATGTGATGCATGTTTTGGATTCAAAAAATGTAATACCATTTGAAAGCTATAGATGTTTTTCAATCAGCCTATCAATTAGAACTTTAGTCGTAATTCAAATAGAAAATGAATAATAATTATTCTTTAATTGAAAGTAAAGCATAATTTATATTTGGTGGAAAGCTAAGAATCTCATTTAAAACCCCTTTTCATTTCATCAATTTGGGGTTACAAAAAGTTGTCAGCCACATACCCTACACATACCCATCATATCGCCCTTTTTTGGCCCATCATGATCTTGTACATACCCCTTAGTAGCATCAAAGCCAACAAACCAATGTTAAAGGTGAAGAAACGCCTTACAAAAAACAAAGGGCCTCATGATAAATGTGAGTGCAGTTCTCCAAGGAACTAATAGAATGAAAGAAAAAACTCATTCAAAGCAAAGATACAAAGACTATGATCAACCCAAAGCTCAGAATCCCACTTGTGAATAACATCAATATTTGGTCTAAAGCCATAAAATTTATGAATAAGGGTAGATTGTATACCAACCATAGTTCTATGAATCCACCCATTAGGAATGGTGAGAGAGAAAGAAGGAAGAGAAAAAGGAGTCTCAATTTTGCTAAGAAAATTTAGAGAAACTTCCTAAAAAATAGCTCTAGAAGAAAAAAATCCTTGAAAATTAGAGCAGGGAGTACCCAAAGTAGAGCTATCCTACAACTCAATATGAAGAAGAGTAGAAGGATCAGGGATCTCCATAGTAGACCCCAAAATTGAATCCCCCACCAAAATAGGACACAAAACCCCCAAAAAGTCAAACCACCATACGAAAGAGTTATGAAGTAGCCAAAAGTAGGGGAGGAGACAAAGGAGGTGGCAAAAAAAGGCCCTCTTGAGAGATTTGCATAGGTAAAACCCATCTTGTCCCAAACTAATAGACCCCTCAACACCCAACAAAGACTTTTCCATAGGAGAATCAAATAGATCCCCTTTCTTAGTTTTTAAATGAGTCTCCAAAAGAATGTCAGAAATGGATTCATCCTCCTCCATACTCCAGGAATAAGAGCAACCATAAAAAATTTCTCCTTGAAATCCAGATCCCAAAGAGAAAACCTCACCATCAATACCCAAACCTTCAACATCATTGGTCTCTTAGAAGCATAAATCACTATCTAACACAACATTCAAGCCATCACAAGGAATGCAAACCATTTGTGGCTACTAGTAACTCCAACAACACACCTCCACCTACCTCACCTTCATCCTCATCTCTCTAGTCTTCCCCATAAGAAGCAAACACATTGCACTTCCTCCTTCCTGCATTACGATACAACTGCCCCTGCCTCTATCATTTAGGGTTTTTACCACTTCTTGCTATAGTATTCTTCTTCTCACCCCCCTTCATCACTTAAATTTATATAATGTTTTTTTAATGTGTATTTTCTATTAAAATATTGATGCATTAAAATTAAAAAAAATATATATATATAAAGCACCTAATGAATAAAAAACATGGAAATAATAAATAGGAATGAGATACCACCTAAAAGTGCAAATAAGTTATTGGACTAGCATAAAAGAGGTGATAAATTTAAAGCTATTATTCATCTTACTATTTTGAACAATAAAATACATAATATGGATTTAGAAAGGCCATAAAAAAAAATTGAGATAATTTGAATAAAATATTTAAAGGAAGAACTTAGTTCATGTAAAAATTATCATAAAACTTTAACTATTTGGATTTAAAATGGAAGATAGAATCACTATGTCAAAACACATAAGCGATTTGAGGTCTCCTGCTACACAACTAGAAAAATTCAAGGGTCGAATAGATGGTGATGATGATGTTAAAGCTATTTTGTTAACTAATTTCCCTATTAATACAATAATGCTATTTCTAATCTTAGTCAAATAACTTGCCAAAATCTAGAAAATATTATTTTATTCTTGTTAGGAGATAAAAAGAGCATATATAGAAGATGTAGAAGTTGATTCCCAAAATGAGAATGTGTCATATTCAGAAAACAATAATTAAAGATAAAAAAAAAAGGGAAAATAAAATTCAATCCAATGATTCCATGAAAGGAAAACTCAAAGATAAATCAAATGAAGTTAATTTTTCCTTTGTTAAAGATAAGGTTCCACTAAATAATGGATTTTTTGTAAAATACACTATTTGAAGATATTAGGGATGAAAGTTTATTTTGAGCCTTCATGATGGAAGGATAGAGGCATCAAAGGTTGGAGGATTATCATCATCTAAAACTAGCTTCTCACTTAGAGATGGTGTTCTCTATGAAAAATATATGTTTTTATTTACTTTTTTATGTTGACAATAACGAAGAATACATATATTATGAGGTTTTTTTCTTAAACATGTAAAATTTTGGGGTAAAATCAATATGGATTGCTACCTAGATAGTTTGGAACTATGTGGATCTTGTGAATTATAACCTTTGAAAGGTCATGAGACAACTTGATAGAACACTACAAATGTAGCTCACCATGGATTGTTGTTAAATAATAAAAGATATATGTGACTTGAGATTTCAAGAAGGTACTAATATAGGAAGTCAAAAATTAAACTTAGATGTTACACCATTATGAGGGTTATTAAGTAGCTTTATCAAGTTTCACCTACTTCAAGATTTGTTTTTTAAGGAAAATTTCTAAAGAATATGTTTTTTTTCTAAATTTTTTTGTTGTGTAAAATGTACATCTTATGAGAGATGTTATAACAATAAGATTTATGTATTTTAAAAAATCATCTTAATGACTTCATTTTTTCCTAAATATCACATATATTATATAACTTTAGAATTACAAGTATGCATAAAAAATACTTTATAAAAAGTTACAAAAGTTTACAGATATATGTGGGTGGGGGGTCAAAAATAGAACACCATGCCCCAAATACCAGAAGTTGTGACAAGAGGAGGCCAAAACAGAAACTAGCCTTGACCTCAAGAAATCTTAATGAATTCTTGTTCATTATTATTAAAATAATTAATCACATCATATGTTTATAATTCAAGACATTAGGATAGAGGGGATTTGAAAAATTATACTATAATACATTAAAAATAAATTGACTAATATAATAATTCTTTATGTTTTCTAGAGTTAATGAGGATTTAACATTGTATTGTTGTTTCTTTGTATGTTCCATGTCTACGCTTGATATACCATCCCCCAAAAAACAATATGGTTAAAAGTATAGACCAATTATGTCTCTAGTTCAAATTAGAGCTATAGTGGCAATACTCAAGATAAAATATGTTGCATATAGCTCTGCAAGAATGCTATTTTCTTAGACACAATTGGTCATACAAGCAACTCCCTAATAATTTTTATAGGCTTACATTTCTCTTAGCATATGGAAAGCCATTAAAACCAAATTTCTTTTTCTAGTCTTGAATTAAATGCCACACAAATAAAGTACATTGTTTACAACAATTCCTTGATCTTTTTCATTTCATTCAATAATTCACCTAATCCTACCTAATAATTGTTCCTTCACATTCTACATATTGTACAATTGTTTAATTTTACTCATCTTTACTTTAGAACATCAATGGTGAATACACTGCACCTATCTATTGGCATGGATTTATTCTTCAAATCAATATGCAATCTCATGTCACATAGAATTGATTGATCACCTACATCCCATGTGTAGGAAGAAGTTAAATTTAACTTCAGAGTTAGTAGCAAGATTTAGGTGATACATTCTCTTAGGTCAATTCTCCTAAATGTTGGTACAAAGTTAAAGAAATCAAGCTTGAGTTGTGCAAATGTTCCTACAAATGATTTGTAGATAGATATTTTTGTTTTAGTACACTCATATAATTCTTCCTAACATGATTTTATCATTAAATAAGCATTATATAAATGGCTATCAAATAATAAAATATGACTATAGTTTTATTCTCTAAAATACAATTACATAACACTATTAGCAATAAATCATGCAAACACATTTTTGTTGGCTCAAGGAAAGAAAATAATAGATGGTAGTCAACCAAATTTAAATTTAAATTTTGAGAAACCAAGGATCAAATATGTTGTTATAAGGTTGATCTTGCATCCACATAAATAGCTTAATATATGACCATAATCAAATCATGTGGATAATGTAAAGGATAGGGATAGGTTTATTCATAAGAAAAAAAATACATAAGAATATATATAAATATGTGCCTATGTGGAGAAGGTGGGAGATGGGTGCATATGAGTCTATATAAATAGATGGGTAGAAGCATATGAAGGGACTTAGATTTGTATAAGAACATGCCACTTTTAAGTATGTAAATGAAAAAACAATTAGAAATAACATGGATATAGAAAAATTCTCCATTACAATTAATATGTATTTTAAATGTATCTATCTAAAATACCAAATATCAATTCAAAATAATAGTTTTATAATTAAAATTTTCTCAATTGAATGGGTAGATAGGGTTAATGCATTATTAAACACAAGGTTAGGGATCAAATGGATCCTCCCTTAAGGCTAATACATGTTCAACTTGATTTTTCTCCTAGAGGCAATCCTTGGTGCTTAGAAGTAGGATGTATAATTAGAGATCCTAATAAAATTTTTATAGAGCTAGTAGCAAAAAAAATTAAGATACAAACTAAGAATGAGGCGAAAACCCAAGCCATTCTCCTTGAACTTCAAACTTGCAATTTATCTTAAATATAATATAAATATTCATTAAGGGATAATTTTTTATTACAATCAATGTAGTCTAGAGAAAATTCTAATTGAGTTAGAAAACTAATAATATTCTTTATCAATCTGTTGGCCCATAATAAAATATTTAATAGCTTATATATGTAGCCACATCTATATAGGAGAAAATTATGGGGAAATGCATTAGAAAATGCAAAAATCTAAATGAATGAGTATTGTATAATAAATATAATTCCACACATGTGGAGGTAGTAAATGATGGATATATCATTAAACTTCACATGCTTTGGCTATAGGAATTCACATTTTCTTTGATAAGATATTATGTTCAAATTATTCAAAACCATATAGTATGCTAATAGGGATAATATGAAGTAAATAATTTATCATGGATACAATCATTAAGAAAATACCTTCAATGTGTTACACATGGCTCATAGGTTGGACCACTACTTAGATAACTAGATATACTTGCTACAAATATTGTAATGATATTGATGATAAGAAAATAAAGTAATATCGTCTTCTTAGATTAAAATTTTGGTTAAGAATAATCTTTATGATTAGGGAAGTAATCACTCTCCATGCTATAAGATTCACATTGGGTGAAACTTTCCTCTCCACATTACACTTATATAGAGTTTTAACACAAATGTTTGTTCAATATACATGACTATTTTCTCAAAGTAGAGGAATTAAATTATATATTGGGACTATATTTGAAGCCTTTATAATACCAAACTAGAGAAGGTTTATTAAGGATAAATTAAACTATGCTATTAAGGATAAATTTACATTCTCTAATATTTGAGGAGTATGATTCCCCAATCATCATTTTTTTCCTAAATTTTATCTTAGCAATGGGATACAAAAAAAGTGCAAAGGAAAAAAAGGATGATTTGGGAATCATACTCCACAAAGTGGGCTATACAAAAATGGTCATGCAAGGGGTGGATTGATATTTTACATTCGTGGTTAGACCTTTATACTTAGAATTATGAGAAGAAACAAAAAATCAAGGAAGAGGCATGAACAATGTTCAATTTTTTATTAAAGAAATGTGATGAAATAACATTTATACCCATAGGTATATAATGTAATAACTTGAGTGTTTTTTGAAAAAGGAAAAACAGGTTTTACAGGAATTTAAACCGTGAGTTTAAACAACAAAATATAATGTGTGTTCTTTTCCAAAACAAGCAAACGGCCGGCCCCAAAAGGAAACGATAGCAATAACGAGACAAATGTGGCCCAAAAAGGACCACCCTAAAAACCAAAGAACAAACTTCACCACCGTGACTACTCCAAGGTGTTCAGTAACTCCTCAGCCTCCTTTTCAACATCCTTCATATCCTGTAACCCCTGCTTGAGAATTTGAGCCGTATGTGACGAAGTCAGGGTCTTCCTCTTAATGTTAACCCGAGTACGAGTCGAAATCCCTTCACCAGCTGATCTGCTGCCTCCCCTATCCGCAACCAAATCCATGACCAGTGAACCCTTTTGGTTTTTTTCAAGCTTTTCCACCATCGCATTGATGATAATGGTGTTATGCCTAGCAATTTTGTGATTGTTCGCTACAGTGGCCCTAATGTTTTGGCCAATCTTGGACATACTGCACTCGATACTAGTCAATCTTTCCTCCTATGAATGTTGTCTTTTCCTTGGTAAGGGAGTTTCCTATCCTTCATTCTCTCTACGACTCCAGCTAATCTTCTACTCCAAGTCCATGATCCTGTTGCTGAGATCAGTATTACGGCCTTTCAAATCATAGACTTCCTTCTGGGTCCACTTGAGAATAGTGAAAAGGCCCTCCGTACTTTTTTCGCCATACTCACCATGTCCTCAAGTTTGAGCTTATTTAGGGCTGAATTAATTTCATCCTGAATAGGGGAATCATAAGGTCCATTCCCAAATTTTCTAGACGCCGGGGCACTAGGGGCTGATTCCTTACTGACCATGGGCTTATCAGAGAGGATTTCCATTGAATTCCCAAAATACGAAACAAGTTTCGTAACAGGGGTACCTTTAAAACCAGGGGACAAACCCAGAGTAGGGCAACTAGGAGACGGTAGGGGATTAAAATAGGGCGGCGAGGCAAAACCCAGACTAGGGCACTCCTGCAAAGGCTGCAATTTAGGACATGACAGCGGGGTAGACTCCTTAAGGGTTTTCCGACAAGACGGGGACTGGGGAGCAGTGGTATCAGGACCAACAGGAACACAAGTAGGGGGGCCCGGGGGTCGATCTCCCTACTACTTTCTGTCTCCTCATCATCCAAGTCTTCAATTTCAACAGTTTTTGGCAAAGCAGGTAAATTTTGAAAATGCTCAAAAGTGAGCCTAACAAGACTAGGGTGAATAATAGCAGTCCTCCTAGGGTTTCTTTCAACTTCATCAAGGAAATTCTTCAAAGAAGAGAATAAGTAAAAAGGCAGAGAGATATGAACCTTGTGACGGAAGTGGTTCAGAATGGCAAAGTGGTAGCCATAAACTCTGGTGAAGCGTCCGTCAACAGTGATATATTCCATAATAACTCTTAAAACTTTCTTCCAAATAGATTTGATGGACTCAACATCAAAGTAGCTATTGGCAACCTTAACCATCTTAGCTTTCTCCTTGTCTTTTTTAGGAAATTTAATGACCGCTTCATCAGAGAATCGTCGGTCCCGATAGAATTTCACACCCTCAGTCGAAAGACCAGTTATCTCACCGATTAAGTCCTCATTCAGCTTAACATTCCTACCAAACAACACAATCTCACCATTTTTCCAGTTTTTAACAAAATAGTCCAGCATCCCCTTGTCCGTACCATGGAGCTTTTCCATATACGGGACTAAGCCTCCCTTTTCAATTCTTTCCCATGCTTTGGCATTCCTTCTGTGCTCCTAAAAACTGCTCGGCTCCACAAATTTTCTTTCTCCACCCATATTCAAAGCTCTGTTTGACAACACTCTACAGTTGCTCTAGGTCCCCTTTAGGCATATTTTAGCAAACACCCAGAAAGCGTGCCAGAGACTCTTCTTGAAAAAGAAAATGACGTCGGTCCCATCAAATCTAATGAAATTGACGAACCTGATCTTTATCTGTTTCATCATGACGAAGACAAACTTCTCTTCCATGCACTGAATCATAATAAATTAGCGCTTTCACTTCAAGATGGAGGTAGTCATTCTTCCTCCACGTGTTTTCCCCACCCTTCTTAACCCCTTCATTGGTGAATTAATCCGCCACCGTATTGGCTTCTCTATAGGCATGGGACACTTTCACTTTATCAAATTTACTTAATAAGATTTTAGTATCTTCGATCCATTTTTTGATGGTCCACGAGGGGGGGTAAGCCCAAGAATGCAATTTATTATATTCAATGAATCACCCTCCAACTAAAGACATTTTGTGTTGATCTTGAGGGCTAAGCTAACCGCATGAAAAGCCCCAACGACTTCCGCAACATGATTAGTTTGAGTACCGATGTCCATAGCAAAAGCCGCAATAAAATCCCCCGAGTTGTCCCTTAAAACACACCCACTGCCAGCTTTCCCAGGGTTTCCTTTAGCCGCACCATCAAAATTGGCTTTAAACCAGCCCAAAGGTGGCAAAGACCAATTAGCATTCTCTCTCCCACAAACACCAGGTTTAAGGACATTTGATCCAACTAAATTTGAATTCCACTTTTTGGCCATAGTAATATCAAAAGGAGACTAGTCAGCTTTCTCAAACATTTTTCTAGGAATTAAAGATAGGTTTTCCTTTATAGCCCTAACAATTTTAGCATGCAAGTCCCCTTCCAACATCTCTTTATCCCTAAACACTCTGTTGTTAAATCTTCGACAGAGGCTAGGAAAATCCAAGCCACATTAAGAAGTGCCAAAATTTTATCCCATATATTCGAAGCAAAAGGGCAATGAAGAAAAAGATGATTAACAGTCTCGGCTTCATTCCAGCACATATAACATCTATTTGGTAATTGAATTCCTCTTTTTCCAAGATTGTCCAAAGTGAGAATCTTATTCTGTAGCATTATCCAGTAGAAAATATTGATTTTCGGAGTCAGGTGATTAATCCAAGCCTTAGCCTAGAAGGGTGGAGGCCCCATCAGACTAACCAACATAGACGTGGCAGAGGAAACTGAAAAAATACCAGACGGGTTGTCTAACCAGACATCAAGATCCTCCACCTGGTGTTGAGCTGGTCTTAGGGCTCTGAAAGCCGACTGAACAGGGCTAAGATCCTGACTGATGGTCATCAAATCAACCCAACCCCCATTCCTCCAATAATCTTTAACCAAGACTCCAAATTCCTTTTTACAATCATTCATCCATTTACTAAATTTCTCAATTCTTATCAAAGGATCTTTAAAAAGCCATCTGTCTTCCCAAAACCTAACATAATTTCCATTTCCAATCAGCCAACCAATTCCCATTTCCAACAACTTTCTTCCTCTACCCATATCATTCCAGCAGACAGACCCACGAGGTAAAGAAGAAGAATTTATAATCTCATTAAAAGACTCATAGTTATTAAAATATTTGGCTTTTAAAGTATCACGCCATTCTCCATTCAAGGTAAGAGTTCTCCAAAGTTGTTTAGCAAGAAGGGACAGATTCAATACTTTAATTTTCCTTAATCCCAGGCCCCCCCTTGATTTAGGTCTACAAACCAGACCCCATCCAACAAGTGGCAATCTCTTCTTGTCCTCCACTCCAAACCAGAGAAACCTTTTCTGAATTTTTTCAATGGCCTCAGCATATTTAGCAGGAATTTTAAATATACTGAGCATAAATAGGAAGATTTTGCAAAGAAGCCTTAAGGAGCTGGATCTTTCCAGCTTGACTAAGAAGAGCTCCTTTCCATCCCGATAGCTTCTTATTGAATTTTTCAACCAGAGAAATCCAGAACGAGTCCGAAGGTTTAGAGCAAAGAGGTAAACCAAGATAGGTTGACGGAAGAGGCTCAACTCGGCATCCAAGAATCCGAGCAAGTTTGACTTGTCTATACTCTGGAGTATTGATGAAAAAAATTGAACTCTTAGCCCTATTGACAACTTGCCCAGAAGCAGATTCATAAAGATTCAGAATTGTTTTGAAAGTCTTAGCTTCAGTCACAGTGGATCTTCCCATGAGAATGGTGTCATCAACAAATTGCTGGTGGGAACAGGTTAGAAGAGAAGAAGAAGGTCTTAATCCAGCAAGGGATCTTTGATCAATAAGCTTTTTAATATTTCTCCCCAGACTCTCAGCCAAGATTGTAAACAGAATAGGAGAAATAGGATCTCCCTGTCTGAGGCCTCTGGAGGTCTGAAAAAACCTTGAAGGTGATCCATTCACAATGACAGAGGAGGTAATTGTCGAGACAAACTGGTTCATCAACTGAATGACTTTGTTATTAAAACCAAACTTGTCCAGGATTTTAAACAAGAAATCCCAATCAACCCGATCATAGGCTTTGAAAATGTCTAGTTTAAGAATAAACCCTTTAGTTTTTGAAACCATTAACAAATGTAAGTTCTCATGAACAGTAACAACAGAGTCCAGAATGTACCTACCTGGCACAAAACCATTCTACTGCGGAGCAATAATTTGAGGAAGCATAGAAAGCATTCTTGTTGTTAACACCTTCGAAATAATTTTGTAAATGGAATTATACAGGCTGATTGGCCGAAAATCTTGAAACTCTGAAACCCCAGGTTTTTTGGGAATAAGGACCACAAAAGTAGCATTCAATTCTTTCAACAGACGTCTTGATCCAAAGAATTCCTTAACAGGTGTTACATAGAGTGCTAATATGAAACTATATAATGTCACTCTATAGGATTTTACGTAGAAATTATAAAAGGAAACAATAGGATCAAGAGTCCAAGAAGATAATGTTCACAAAAGAGAAAATATGAGAGAATATGATGATTTTATTCTCAGTATACGCGAATGTTCAATTATCATATTCTAGGTATGTGCAAGATCATGATGGGCCAAAAAGTGTAATATGATGGGTATGTGGTTGATGACTTTTTTTAACCCAAAATTGATAAAACAAAAAGGGTTTTTAAAGGAGATTCTCAAATTTCACCAATATAAATTATGCTTTACTTTGAATTTAATAAATAATTATTATTCATTTTCTATTTGAATTATGACTAAAGTCTTGATTGATAGGCTGATCGAAAAACATCTATAGCTATCAAATGGTATCACATTTTTTGAATCCAAAACATCGTCACATTCTATGATTTGTATTCTATAGGATTAAAAATATAAAAATATGAATTTCCTTAAGTTTGATAGGATTAAAAGATTGGTCGGAATCACGACTTTTTAATATTTTTAAAATTTATAATAAAAAATTCATAATTAATTATTTACTTAAAAAAAAAATTACAAAAAAGTATGCATCACAATAGGGACATAAGGTCCTCTATACTTATATCTAAAAAATCTTATAAAAAATAATTATCATTTATTGTGGCTAGGGTGGTTAGACAAACACCTACTTCTTATTTTTTCCCTGAAATTTAAGTACCACTACATTGAAATTTTAAATTTTCACCAAATAGATTTTTTTTTTTTAAAACATAGTATTTTAGAAACTACATTCAATTTTCTATAGATTCTTTTCTTACATATTTTTGAAATAATATAGATAACTTATTCAAATTTTAAGTCAAGTTTCCTAACTTCACGATTTTTTGCCCTTAAGGGCCTATTTTTTCCATGATGATCGCACATACCCTTCTCTGTATTATCTGCATGCTATCTTTAGTCTCTTGATCCTATTGTTGCTTTTTATAAGTTCTTACATGGTATCAGAGCGGTTGGAAGTCCTTTGCATAGCCATTGTTGGGAGATCTTAGTTCATGTGAAGGTGGTCAAGAGGAAAATCTGAGGAGCAGTGAAATTTTGGTGTGTCCTAGACTAGATCTAACCTAAAATTTAGATTCAGAAGGCCTTTTCCAGCTAGGATAGCCTTTCGTTCCATCGAAATTCGACACTGGGAGCTCTAGATAGAAAAAAATCGCCTATTTGGGTATTTTTTTCAATTTTCTGAAAAATTTTCTATAGTTTTGGAAAAAAATATTTGCATGCAAAAATTTTGTTTTAGTTGAAATTTTTTGAAAATTTTTATTTTAAAAAAAATCAATTTGTGTAGGTATTTTTCAGTCATTATGCGCCATGCATGGCCTTATAGCACAACCCAACTGTCACCTTCAGTTTCACTGGTGTTGGCAAATATATAACCAATAATCATTTAAAAAAATCTAGTAGAGTTTATTCAAATAGTGGCAACTTCTATTAAATACCAACACTAGAAATTAGAAATCTGGTGGTCACATTCTTAAAGCCAGTGGAATTCTCTATGAATCCAGTGAGAAGAATATTTTGTTACCTACATAGCATTTTTTGGCAGGTCAAAAAGATTGTAGCATGAGGGGCAAGTTTTCTGTTGATGGGTGGGAAATTGTAAATTTTAATCACTTGGAGTGTTGATGTCATCATTGGGTGGTGATGATGTCATTAGTTTAAAAAAAATTCCCCCCTCACCATTGGGCTTTTTCATTTTGTAGTCCAACTTCAGAAGGCCATGCTCATTTTGGCTTTGTTTTTGAGCAATTTTTTTTATTTGGGATAATTTTTTGTGTACTTCGCAGCCCTATGGTCAGTTTCTAATTTTGGTGGACATATTTTCTATAATTTTTAGTTTTTCAACACTATACCTTTCCAATCCTCATTTCTACAACTTCTGGGGCTTCATACAAGCACATATGAACTCCTTTTTAGGTGCCAATTTTTTTGAAAGTGCATGATTTTTAGTCTACTTCTTGAATCTATAATCAATTTGAAGTGATCTTGAGTAGATTTTTTACTTTTAGCATATGGTATTTTTGGCCTATTTGGAACTTGTATTGCATAGATCTAAATTTAGGTCTTTTATTCATTATTCTAGTCTGTTCTCACCCTATTTGTGGCAAGTTGTAAATAAAAAATAATAAGTCTGCTTAGCCAAGTTGCAAGTGGCCTATTGTACATGCACTAATTTATAAAGTGCCAAAATAATCTTTTTTAGGGTAGTACATTGATTGAGTGAATTTGGGGGAGTGTCTCTTGTGTGATTGTCACTATTTTTTCTCTTGTTCTCTTGCATTCCATCATGGGTTCATCTAAAGTTCCACTCTTAACTACACATAATTATGCTACATGGAAAGTACGTGCATGGAGTAAACTAGCAAAAATTGGTTTAATTTACCATATTGATGGAACCATAAATGCACCTATAGATCTTAAGGCAGATCCAAATGCATATATGTATTGGCTCACTAAAACTTCTATGGAATTGGGTACATTTAGAAAGTTCATTTCAAATGACCTCATTATCCATGTTGATAAATGTACTACAACAAACGAAGCTTGGGATAAGCTTGCTACTTTTTACATGGAAAGGTTGATAAGGTTAAGGGATACAAGCTTGAAAAAGATCTCCTAAGCCTTGATCAATAATTTTGACACCATTTAGGATTATGTCACTAAGGAAAATGAGCTAAGAGCACAATTAAATGATTGTGGTATTGAGAAATAAGATGATCAATTGGTCTTCAACTTGTTGGAAAAGCTTCCAACCAAGTATGCAGCCTTTGTTTCAAGTTTTCAGACTCAATGACTAACAATTAGCAACTTCACATCAACATCTTTTGAGGCTCTCACAGATATTTTGATTCTTGTGCAAAATAAGTTGATGAAAATGGGAATTCTCAAGTCTTCAACTTCAAAAGCATTGGTGGTCAATCATGGAAACAACAAGCAAGGAAAAGGGAAAGGCCAAAAGCGATCTTCACCAAAGCCACAAGGAGAGAAAAAAACAATCCACTCCTCCACGCAAGCCTTATCATCATCTTCTTCAAAGAAAAACAACTCAAGCAAGAAAGAGAAACCAACTTGTGCATATTGTAAAAAGATTGGGCATGAGGAGCATCATTGTCATGTGAAGAAAATTGATGAGTTGACCAACATCATCAAGAAGAACAACATCAATTTTCCTAATGCCTATAAGGACTCATCTCCTTCCACTTCTACTTCATCTCAATCTAAGGGAAAAGGGAAAGCTTTCATGGCAACAAAACATTCATCATAGTAGTGGATTCTTGATTCAGGGGCTACTCAACATATGTGTTCTTCAAAGGGGCAATTTTCCCTCTTGGAGTCCTCTTCAGTGCCTCACATCTTCATTGGTGATAATACATAGGTGGAAGTTGATGGGAAAGGTGCAATTGAGATGGGTGATGGGACATTCGAGGATGTGCTCTATGTTCTAAACTTGAGCACCAATCTTCTCTCCATCTACCAAATCAAACATCATGGAGATGGTAAGAAAGTTAAATTCACTCCCGATACAATTGTGGTAAAAAAACTTGCAAATGATGCTTTGGTTGCAATGGGTCGAGCTATTAACAATGCAAGGCTTTACTCATTCTCCCATTGGGTACCTCGTGGTCCTACTACATCATTGATCACTCATTCAAATTCACAGAGTAAAATATGGCATGAGTAGTTTAGTCATCTTAACTACCACTATCTACAATAGCTTCACACCAAGGAGATGGTCAAAGGGCTTCCTCAACTCAGTTTTTCTGAAGGTGTATGTTTAGAATGTTCCATGGGAAAGCATCCCAAAGAGAAGTTTGATAGAGGTAGCTCTTGGAGAGCCTTGGGTATTCTTTAGCTTGTTCACAGTGATGTAGCAGGCCCATTTCCAGTGCCATCCTTTGGAAAAGCTTGCTATGTCCTCACTTTCATTGATGATTTTTCACGATACACTTGGGTCTACTTCCTTTGTCACAAAAGTGAACTATTTGACAAGTTTCTCAACTTCAAAGCACATGACAAGAATCAATCAGGGAAGCAAGTCAAGATCCTTTGTATAGAAAATAGCAAAGAGTATGTAAACAATATATTTGAGGAATTTTGCACACTTGAGAGAATTGACTTACAACATTCTATTTCCTACACACCC
>VDFB02091721.1:0-52427 GCA_007258455.2 Sequoia sempervirens | reverse complement strand
GGAGATACATCATTTACTTCCACCAAAGGGATTGAATGAAGATCCAATGAAAGGATTTGATGAGGATGCCCCCATGGCACTAGATAAAGCTCCAAATGGAGGGTTTGAAGAACTTTTCCCCATTGATGAGGATCCAAAGGTAGCTCAAACTGATTGTGAGGATGTTGTTGACATTGTTTGCATTGATTGTGACATGGCTTGTGACATAGTTGGTGTCCCTCCAACAGATATTGCAATGATTGAATTGGAATTGTTTTGATTGGTTATGTCATTAGAAGTGGCATCAATGGTGTATGTGGCAATTTGTGAGGTGGCACAAACAATGACATTGCTTGTATTGTTTTGAGGTTGACTAGTGTTGGACATGTTGTTTGTATTGTTGTTGACATTATGATTAGGTGATGTTGGTCTTAAAGTGTTAATGTCAAAGCCACGTAGAAATTTAACCCCTTGGGCCAAGAGCATAGCTAAATATCTTTAGGGGTCATGTAGGATGAAGTCTTCCATAAAGGAGGCTACCTTAGGATTTTGTGTTGCGGCTTCTAAGTCTTCCATAAACACATGTCCATGTTCATCTCTATGTATGAATTAGTCAAAGGGGTTGCGTGATGAAGATGGCATGTTCATTTCACTGAAAGGATTGATAAAGGATGTGTCTTGGTTCATGTTTTCATTCATGTCATTAGAAAAGATATAAGTTTTGTTGTTGTCTTATCCAAAATTAGTCATTTGTCTTCTTTTTGTTTGAAGCCTAGTCTCAACCATATAAGGAATTGCTCAAATTATGAAGAGGATGAAAATGATAGCTAGATGACAATGTTGCCTAAAGGAAATGAAAAATGCCAAAGGACAATAAGGACTATTTATGTTTTGGATTTTTAAGAATAAGGTATGTAAAATGAGAAATAAGATGACTTAGATGTACTAAGTTATTTAAATGCAAAGGTCTAAATGACTTGGAAGAAGGTTACTCAACCACCCTAAGATTTATCTATGTCTGAATTTGTGTCATCAAAGGACTTGCTAATGTGACTAAAGGACAAGATGACAAGGTGAGGTTTCATAGCTAGACTTTTGAGTTGGAAAGTCTCACAAAAATGACAATGACTAAAAGCAATTGTGATAACTAAGTCCAACAACCACCTACTCTTGAAAGCAATGATTTTGCAAAGTATGGTATGGTTTCCTAAGCCCAAAATCTGCAAATGAAATGAGGACCTAAGGACTGGTTTATGACTAAAATGAAGATGATGAACTCTAAAGGATGCAACTAAAATTTGCAAGTTAAGCCTATCGGTAAATGCAAGCTAAAGATGCAAATGATGGAAGATTTGAGCAGTTTTCATTCTGGTTTTTGACAGAGGCTGCTATAAAAAGATGTTTAATGATAGATTGAACAAGTTTGGTCTCAGGTTTTAGACTATAACAATGTTTAAATTTTTGTTAGGAAAATGCATAGTTCTAGGTTGCGAATGTGTTGTACTTTAGCAGATGCATCACAGTTTTAGTGAATGTGACTCTACAGATGGTAGACGCAACTTAAAAAGGAAATTGTGACATTTTGTAAAGCAAATGTGGTCCAGTATAGGAAAATGTGTCACTAGAGATGGAAAATATGGCTTTTCAAAGTGAATGTGTCACAACAAATGGAAAATGCGGCGCAGAAAGGCAAATGCATTTCAGCAGATGCATTACAATAGAATAAATCTGTAGACACCTCAAAATGACCTAGGCCTACAAGCTTCATTTTTACCACTTTCGTTCTAGCATAAATGTGACATTTAATTATGTCCTTGGTCCACATTCGACTATTAATTAAATAATTTATAATTGTTTAATTAATTCATGTCCTTTTATTCTTCATGATTATTAAATAAATAAATGTTATTTATTTATTCAATACGTCTTTAATTGTCTAAAGTCTTCCTTTAATTAAATAAATTTGTTAATTTATTTAATTACCTTTCTTCATCTATTTCTTCCTGATTATTATTATTAATTTTTTTTTAGGCTGTAGAAATTAGGTTTGTATAGCACAACCCCCTATAAACTGCAGTGCACCTGGTAAACTTTTTAACTTGACCGGCGACGCTAGCATGACACACCCTCTGGTACCACGTGACGGGGGAGACTAGAACTCGTGACCAGCCTCCTGCAATAGGAAAGACTTAGCCAACCGAGCTAGGGGCCCCACCCTCTTCCTGATTATTAAATAAATAAATCTTATTTATTTATTTAATGTCACTAATCCTCACAATTAAATAAATTCATTAATTTATTTAATTCTTAATCATATATGCTAAATTAAATAATTATCTTTAATTATTTAATTGTCAAAATTAATATACATCTCATTTTAATTAAATGAAATTATTTAAAATGTCATCACAATCTTAACTAACAGTTCATTTTGGTAAATAATCTAAAAAAGATTATTTATTTATTTCACAAAATCCATATTTTGAGTTGATTGGTAGCTTTCTTCCAAAAAAACAAATAAAGCAAGCAAGTTCTTGATTTTATCAAAATTGCTTTTCAGTCCATCTTTTATGAATCTCACAAAGCAGGCTATCTTTATCTTCTCAATTTTGAAAATCTTTATTTTCAAAATTAATTATCTCATCTTTTTTCCACCGTCAATTCGATTTTCTCATATGACATCTTGATCACTCATTTAAGGATTTTTCCCTAACCCTTATTAAGGATGGTCAGATTTAATCTTGTCCTCTGATTTTAGGTTTCTGTCAAGAGTCGATCTCGTCCATTCATTCAAAATTGTGTTTTCTATAAAATGTCAATTTTTCTCATAATTTAGGATCCACCACTTCATTATTATAGGCATTATAGTCATTTATCATTCATAGTCATTTATCATTGGCATAGGCATAATTTTACTTAAATCCTTCAAAGCTTGCTTAGGACATTGGCATATTCAAAGATTGCTCACACACTCAATCTGAGGGCAACACAAATCAACAAGTTAAAAGGTGTAATGGAGATCAGCCATGGAGATTGAAGACACTGGGTGAGATTGTTCTATTTTCTATGTTTTCATTTATGTTTCCTTTGTACTTCATTATTTTCTTTAAGTTTATGATCTAATTCATTTGATAAACTAATCCAGAAATTTACCCACTGATACATTTGGTGAACCCGACATGAATCCTTTGATCTAGCTTTTCTTTTGCAAGTTTTATTGACATTTTATTGTAGATCTGCCAATTTTGGACAAAATTGCAGGTTTTACAAAGTTCTTCATATCTTCTACACAGCTTTTTTTTTACAATATTTTTATAAAATATTGTACATCATCTCAAGAGGCTACAGTAAAAAAATTGAGGGTTTATCATCATTTTTGTGGAAGTTATTTCAATTTTAATTATTTTAATAAAATTTATTTTCTAGACTCAAATCGATGAATTTTTTAGAAATTTTTACATTTTTGGAAATCTCTTTAAATTTTAATGGGGATCTATGTTTTATAGATTTAATTTGGAGGTCAAATATAATGCAAAAAAATCCAATCTTCATTTTTTGTATGGTTTTCACAAATTCATGTTTTTGGGGGCAAAACAGGGAATCTTTTTGACTTCTTTACATTTTTGGAAAGCTCTCAGAAAATTAGCTAGGATCTCCTCTTTGATTTTTTAATTTTCAGATCAATAAAATCTAATTCGGCTATGTCAAAAGTATCTGAAATTGCAATTTTCTGATAAGCTTGTTTTTTTTTTCTTTGGCTGCATTATAATATTGTTTTTTGATCTTGTAGGTGATCATAAGGAGTTATACTAGTAGAAATATCAGTCATATGTAACATATTGGAAAGAAAAAACTTTCGGGTTTGCATAAACATACGTTTGTCGAAGACTAAATATCAAAGAAACTCCTAACTTGTGGTCTTGCAGGTTCGAGTGTCGAAGACTGAAAACTAAACATTGTGCTTGTCTTTTTTTTAGATTAGTACACACTTCCTTTGGTGCATTAAAATGTATGTGTGCTTGATTTTTTCTGACTATGCTTGAAGGTGGTAGGTGATTATGCTCTCACCTTGTGAAAACTAGGTGATCAGAAAACCAGACCCACCTTATTTTTTTGTGTCACCCTCACGATTTAGCAATCGAAGTATCCTCTCCCCTTGCACACTTGTGCGATCTTGGGTGTAAGAGAAATGGTTACTAACTCTAGAACTTGGGCCTGTTATGGTGGGAAAAGTACTCACCCTAGGATGACTCAGACCGGTAGCACCCTGAACCCGAGCGACTTCCAGCCAGTATATAAAAGTGGATTCTTGGGGAAAACCCAAGAATCATGAGTGTGGTTCTGATGAGATGGATCTGAAAGGGGACTCTCACTGCATGGATCATGCCCCACAAATGGAATGCCCGTATTAAACACCTCTTGTCTTAGTTTCCAACCATTCTATTGGTCGTTGCTTGATACAGTGCAGGGTACAGTATCATGCCCGAAGACACTCACTATTGATAACCTTGAGTAGAGATAGGAATTCTTGGGATGTCATTACCCAAAGAATCTGAATTTGGTGTGCTCAAATGATGTTAATGAGCCGTGGAGGGGAGCCAATGCCACCAAAATTCTAAGCTATCCACTCTTGAGAAGGAAAGGTGTTTATCACCAATCTGGGGTATATCGGTGGGCTATACCAAGTATACAAACCCTTGGCCTATTGGCCTTTTAGGATTGTACTTGTCTTGTGTGTGCTTGCTTACACTAAAACATCATGCTTGTCAAGTGTTTTTTTTTGGATTTTCAAACATTATACACAACATTCACAAATCTGGACACAAACAATCAACCTTAGACAACTCAGACTTTTCAACAAAAGATCAAAAAACAATCTCAGTCCTTATTTTGAACTTAGACTTTACATTGTCCATCATAGTCCTCATTTGGCATCTAGACTTGGCATTGGTCATTTTCCTTAGTCAACATCTTCATTGTCAGCTTGGCATTTGACATCCTTTCTTGACCAATTTTATCACCTTGCATTAGTCATTTCCCTTGGACAAACGTCATTATCACTTTGCATTTAACAACATCATGACATCCACCACCTTGTCTTCCCTTCACCAACATATTGATAGGCTTGCTAGTAAAGTTGAATACAAATTACTCTGTAGAGGTCAATACCAAGAAGCCTCAGACTTTAGGAGACAAATTATCCAAGCCGAAAGTCAATGTCCTTCGTACCAACAGCCCATCAATCCTAGTTCTCCATCCGTTTACCCTCACTACCAAAATTCACTTAATACCATTCATGACATTAGTCCACAACAAACATCCATTACTCACCCTTATCCTAACTTTGAAAAGGGAAACCAACTATCCACTAGTCCATTCCAAGTCTCCATGTCATATGCTAATCCTTCACCTATCAATCCTATCAACGTCTACATGCCCTATCAACTATCTATCAACTCATGTCAAGTCCCCACATCATACCATACTGATCCAGTCCAAGTCTCCATGTCCTATTTCAATCAACCTTACACCAATCCAGTCAAAGTCTCCATGTCATATCCTTGTCCTTCAAAAATTAATCCAGTCCAAGACTCCATGACATATCCAGTCCAAGACTTCATGTCCTATCCTTGTCCCTCACATGCTAGTCTAGTCCAAGTCCGCATGTCCTATCCTAGTCCTTCATATGCTAGTCTAGTCGAAGTCCCCACATCTTCTCCTAGTCCTTCATTCATTAATCCTTTTCAAATCACCCCCTCACAAACCACATCTAGTCATGAAAATTATGTCATTACTCAAAGTCAAATCCCATTTAATAAACTTGAGGATACATGTCAAAATGAAATCCCAAAGCATGACCTTATAATGTCACCCTCATGTCAAGAACAAGGTAGTCCATCCCATGACCCTATCTTTCAGTCCACGACAACCCCATCTTTGACCAAGACCCCATCATTGACCAAGAAGTCCAAATCCATGAAAACCCCATCTTCGACCAAGACCCTACCATGGACCAAGAAGTCCAAAATTATCCACTCCTTGACCTTTACGCCATTCATGATCAAACACTTTTTGACCTTATACAGGCCTCGACTATTGACACTTCCCACGATGAGACACTTGCCTCCATGGGACACATAGACGATATTCCTCCAAAACAAGAATCTTCCACTAGGGACATGCTTGCATATGATCAAGTTATAGCTAAAATCATTGGGCTCTATGAAACTAAACATAATGATGGCTTCGACATTTCCTTGGAAGCACCAACAAAATCATCTGAACTTGACATGTCACACGATCAGACCAAAGACATTAGTCAGGAATATGTCCAACATGACAATGAAGCTAAGACACTTTATCCACTAGGGTCATCTATCTTTGTCAGAGCAGGCTTTCTTACAGACGAAAATATTACAAGTGATAGTATCCATATACCTAATGATGGGTTAGAATCTTTCTTTCAAAACAACAAATACCCCATCGCAAATAGAATTTGTCAAAGCATGCAATATCAAGGCAAAGGACTAGGCATACACGAGCAAGGCATTCTAGAACCAATACAACTTCTGGCAAATTACAAACATCAAGGTCTTGCCTATTCCTCATTTAGTAAATCAAATGATGTTAACGGTACCTCCTCGATACTAGGGGAAACTTTGTCAGACACAAATGTCAAAATGGAGTCCATGAGAAATCCTTGTCATAAG
This sequence comes from Sequoia sempervirens, assembly GCA_007258455.2. Taxonomy (NCBI): domain Eukaryota; kingdom Viridiplantae; phylum Streptophyta; class Pinopsida; order Cupressales; family Cupressaceae; genus Sequoia; species Sequoia sempervirens. The sequence continues at coordinate 45,738 of VDFB02091721.1, read as the reverse complement.
ATTGCTACCAACACCCCCTCCACCCACACCATGAACTGTCATTTCATCATAAATAAGCATTCCCTTTGGAACCAACGAAAACAAAAGTCCTACAAGTCAAAAGATCAAAATCAAATGTCAAAGGCCATTGAATCAAACAAAAGGACAAGTGGACAAATGAAATTAAAATAGATCCCAAAGAAAGATGGATCAAACAAAGACACCAAGTCAAATACAAAATTCAATCACAATGTGGAGCCACAAGACAAGAGGACTACCACATATAACACATGTCCACCTCCTTCAAAATGGTCATCAAACAAGGCATATAAAAGTGTTGGCTCCAAACACCATCCCTCCAAAATCCGTCATCCACCATCCCAAGTTTGGAAAATAAAAAGTCATTCATCCAAACGTCCATACAATCTTTCCACGTCTACCATCATTCGTCATAACCCTACATATCATCTAAATTCCAATGATCCCACATCACAAATCTGTCACATCTTGGTAGTAACTCTTTACCGCAAGGACTCTCATGGCACTCTATTGCGATGTGCGTATTTTGATAAGGCCAACTCTAGTATCAGAAAGGATCACAATGGCATCGATCAGTTGCATACAAGCGCTATGATCCTGACAAGACAACTCCTTCAGCGAGGTCATTATTGGCATATCATGGCACCAGTCTTTACATCGGCACCATCAGTGGATTTAGAACAGTTAGTGGTCATCTAAAGCATCCAGGCTATCCGCAAAATCAGAAATAAAAAAAAATTGAAAAATGTAAAACATCATCACCCTGATGAAAACCTAGCAAACAGGAATCTTGGTGACACCAAAAAAATCAAAAATTCAAGAAAATAGTAAAGAGAAAAAGTTCATCCAATGGTGAAAACCTGGCAAACAGGCGCCTTGGATAAGTACCATGATGAAAACCTAGAAAATAGGCATCCTGTGTAAAATAAATCATCTATGTGGACTCTTACACTTGGGGGCAAGTCGTCTCATCTCCTAGGCCTTCCTCTTGGCATTGGCATTTGACCATTTAATCCATATCATTCCCACTTACCTCGGCCTTAACATAAAAATGGCACACATAAATCATGCTTTGGGAAAACTCTTGACATGTCTATCCTTCGGTCATACACGATTCACAAAACATCATGTCATTGACCGTCATAGTCTTATTGTCTTTATACGACATAGTCCTTAAAAATCATATGACAATTCCATTAGTCTCATGTCTCCCATCTTTTACCAAGGCCACCCCCTATCCTTTCATGCCTATCACCTATCTTGGCTTTCCCTTGTCAAACGGTCTAAGGATAATCATCATCCCATCTAGTCCTAACCAAGTCATTCTGAATGCAACGAGTCTAATCCATACAAGCACATTATCCAAAATTTTACTTGACTGCATTCCTGGCCCAACTGTAGACTGCCTCGTCACATTATCGTCATCGTCCTCACGTTGTTTTGGGATGCATCCTTCCCATGTCAAACAACGTTGTCATCACTTTTCAATTGGTATTCAGCTTGACTAGGGGCACAATCATCTTTGTCCTTGGATTCTCATGTGTAGGCATCTGTCATATGCATTTGTCACGATCCTCTTAAACGTCAAAATCCAAAAACATCATAAAATGTCTTGAAAAAAGACAAAAACATCGCAAAAAGTCCTGAAAAAAGACAAAAACATCATAAAATGTCCTGAAAAAAGACAAAAACATCGCAAAAATTCTTGAAAAAAGACAAAAATATCATAAAATGTCCTAAAGAAAGATCAAAAATATCGCAAAACGCCCTGAAGAAAGACCTAAAAACCATAAAATGTCCTGAAGAAAACCACAAAAAATCTTCAGACTACTTGAAAAGCATGAACACAAGGTCATCTCTTGTCAAAGTCTGTCAAGTCAATCAATCAGTCTTCGTCATTTGTTTGAACTATGTTGTCTCTGCACATTTGCTACATAGGCAAGACACATTTGAGTCCCCGAGACATTAGGTCAGTCCTTTTAGGTTTGTCAAAATAAAATCATGATGCAATCTTTGGTCATCAAGAAAAAGTCATTGGTCGTGTCGAACTACGAGGTCTTTGAGTGTATGACGTAGGCAAGGCCATCTGTCGATGAGCCCCCGAGGCTACACTAGGTCAGTCCATTAGGGTTCATGGCACTACACTGGCACACACATGAAAATATCTTCATGGCAAAGCAAATCATTCCCAAGTGGGTAAACTCCTAAAAACAAAGCATGGCAATCAATTATTTCAATATCACAATCTCATCAGCAGGTCAATCATATCATCATGACAATATCGACATATAGTCAAACACAAGTCAAACTTGGTCAAAGCAAGTTAAATCATCATAACCTGTCAAAGTGTCAACTCTAGGTTAACCTTCAGATGTGTCCTTCTGAAAGGTAACCTCTATCATTCATGCCTTAGGATGTGTCCTTCCTAGGCATTGTCACTGTCATTCGGCATTTTTGAGGGATCCTCCTAACATCTAAGGATCACTCCTCTCGACATCGGTACTCTTCATATTTGTCCTTCTAAAGAATGAACCCTGTAATTTATGCCTTAGGATGTGTCCTTCCTAGGCATCATCATCATCACTGTCACATGGAATTTTGAGGAATCCATTTTAACATTCAGGGATCAATCCTCTTGACATCAACATTATTTAGGATGCGTCCTTCCTGAATTCAATAATTTTTTGACATTTGTCATTTGGGCATCATCAAAACTCTGACACTCTGACATCTCATCATCATCAAACTTGAAATCTTGACATCAGAATAATGGATATCCAGACGCACTTGGAAAAACATTTGGCACTTGTCTTTTGGCTTTTTATCATAATATTAGTTTTTCAGTGAGATCCCACTCACGGGATTTAGAGAAGCAACAATGTATCATGACGATTGACACGCATGACTACTAGTCTCTCAACGAGGTCCTGATTCTAGGATTTAGAAAAACAACGACGTATCATGATAAGGGCTCTATTTTGTTATATTTTTGGAAATTATGTCACTAGTTTCTCAAGGATGTCCTGGAAACAGGATTTAGAGAAGCAACGACGTTTCATGATTTGTCATTTTTTCTTTTTCTGCTTGTGGTTGGTTATGACAAAAAGACTAGGGAAATTGCGCTCGTAGTATGAATCATGATCATCCTTGTCTGTGATTGCTTGTCTTATGTGATGGTATGACCTTGCACACCTTGATCTATGTCATATCATGGTGTTTGTTGGCCATCACAACAGTCTGCCCAGTGATGATTAAGAGCAATAAATATTAAAGTCCTATGGCAATGTTTTGAAGGATTTGGTCTAGGAACTAACATGCATCTTCCTTAGTCTTGTCATCTTCTCTCACTCATCTCATATAGGAATTGCATCCATATCATCATCCATATCTTTTGCACTAACATTTCTTTGTCTCTTCATATTCTAGTCTTCTCATCAATTTCGAGAGCACACCCATGTTCTTGGAACCCATCTTTCCTCTCGAGGGGCATACTACTACCCTCCTCGTTATTCTTCCTCATCCTATTTTGTGAAATCGGGAATATCTTTTTGACTTTATTTCTTTGTCACAACACAACATGCCACATTATGACAAAGAGGGGCAACAGACACCTAAAAAATGACCTAGGCCTGCCAAGCTTCATTTCTCTCTCTTCTACTCACTTTCGTCCTGAAGAGACATAAAATGCATGATGACTATGTCCTTATCCATTCGGGACTATTATTAATTAGCACTTATACCGTTTAATTAATTCATGTCCTTTTATTTCTTCCTTTCATATCATTGAAATAAATAAATATTATTTATTTATTCAATACGCCTTGTAAATTGTCTAAAGTTTCCTTAAATTAAATAAATTTGTTAATTTATTTAATTACCTTTCTTCATTTATTTCTTCCTGATTATTAAATAAATAAATCTTATTTATTTATTTAATGTCACTAATCCTCACAATTAAATAAATTCATTAATTTATTTAATTCTTAATCATATATGCTAAATTAAATAATTATCTTTAATTATTTAATTGTCAAAATTAATATTCATCTCATTTTAAATAAATGAAATTATTTAAAATGTCATCACAATCTTAACTGACAGTCCATTTTGGTAAATAATCTAAAAAAGATTATTTATTTATTTCACAAAATCCATATTTTGAGTTGATTGATAGCTTTCTTCCAAAAAAACAAATAAAGCAAGCAGGTTCTTGATTTTATCAAAATTGCTTTTCAGTCCATCTTTTACGAATCTCACAAAGCAGGCTATCTTTATCTTCTCAATTTTGAAAATCTTTATTTTCAAAATTAATTATCTCATCTTTTCTCCACCGCCGATTCGATTTTCTCAGATAACATCTTGATCACTCATTTAAGGATTTTTCCCTAACCCTAATTAAGGATGGTCAGATTTAATCTTGTCCTTTGATTTTAGGTTTCTGTCAAGAGTCAATCTCGTCCATTCATTCAAAATTACGTTTTCTATAAAATGTCAATTTTGCTCATAATTTAGGATCCACCACTTCATCATTATAGGAATTATAGTCATTTATCATTCATAGTCATTTATCATTGGCATAGGCATAATTTTACTTAAATCCTTCAAAGCTTGTTTAGGACATTGACATATTCAAAGATTGCTCAAACACTCGATCTGAGGGCAACACAAATCAACAAGTTAGAAGGTGTAATGGAGATCAGCCATGGAGATTGAAGACACTGGGTGAGATTGTTCTATTTTCTATGTTTTCATTTATGTTTCCTTTGCACTTCATTATTTTCTTTGGGTTTATGATTTAAATCATTTAATAAACTAATCCATTAATTTACCCATTGATACAAAATCAAGTTTGTTTGCAATGTTTAGCAAAATTTTAAAGTTGTTTCAAGTTGAATGTTTGTTTCCAAATCTATGAAATTGTGCTTTTTTGTTTGAATGTTTCAGAAAACACTTGGAAAACACAATATTTTGTCTTGATCATGCAAAAAGAAGACAAGCACAATCGTAGGTTAGGCAAGGACAATATTTGCTAGATTCCACATGGGTTTCCCCAACCACACTTATTCTTAATGGATGAATCCAAAAGCTTGGCCACATAGGATCCCCCTTATAGTGCACTACTTCTCAGGTCAACGAAGCTTCCAACCCTCATAAATCTCCCATGGTGGGTTGATCACCTCTACTAAGAACTATGAGAATGTGGATGCTTTCACAATGACCATTGTTGCGTTAGCAAATAGAAAGGATTTTGGAAACTACACAAAAGTTTTTAGTTCGGGACCCCTGTTCAAGTGGCCACACATGGGGCAAGATTAGCTCCAATAAGGAGGTATTCCAACCTGAAGAGGTTATGCTCAATAGGGTTTTGGGGAGTTCACTTTTTTGTGTGACACATCTGCACTCATAATCCTAAGTTTTCCATTAGGATTCACATTTATATACCAGTTAGGGGTAGCTCGACCAAAGAGCTCCATTGTCTATTTGAGTCGCCTTGGGGTGAGTACTTTTTCCCACCAAGGAAGGGCCAATTCCTAGATTCAATAACCATTTCTCTTGCACCCAAGATCGCACAAGTGCTCAAGGGGAGAGGATACTTCAATTATTGAGTCGGGGTAACACATAAAATGTATGGGTCAGGTTTTTTGATCACCTAGTTTGCATAAGGTGAGAGCATAATCACCTACCACCTTCAAGCACAATCAAACAAAGTTCTTTAGCCCCCTAATTAAGCCTAAGTAAGAAAAACAAGTTTTCTTTTTAGAGCACCAATGGAAGTGTTTTCTAATCTAAAATAAACAAAAATGGTTTCAAAGAAAAATCCTTGGACATTTGAGCCTACAAAACCACTTGTTAGTAGTCTCAAAAAAGATGCCTTGGATCCATGAAATTTCAAAGCCACATGCGGCAACAACCAATTAGTAACTAGAAAAACCCCTATACTAATAGATTGCAATGAGAAATTAGGAAAATTCTGGAAAAACCTGAATGCAAAAATTTACAAAATGAATGCATCGCAATAGAGAAAATGTGTCACTTTGCACAACAAATGTGGCTCAGGTTTGTATGCTAGAGTCTTTTGGATGAATGCATCAATATGCAGAATAGATGTGTTGTGATTTGCAAATGTCTCACAATAGATGTCGAATGCATTGGATTTGGGGTGAATGTGTCTCTATAGAAAGAAAATGTGGTTCATGTCTATAGATACGTCATTATACTGGTTGAATGCATCACAACACAAAAATTGCAGTGTTGGAAACTGTGAATGCAAATTTTTGTACTTGTACCTGTAAAACACAAAAAAAATCATACAAAAAAAAAAACATGCACGATTTTGTCGTCAGGTTCACCAATGTAACTATGGGAAATTCTTAGGTTAGCAAATTAGTAGGTAAATAAATCAAAACCAAAAGTAATAATGAAGCACAAAGGAGGAAAACATGAAAAAGAAAGAGATATATCACCTTTAGTCTTCAACCTCCGTGATTGACCTCCATTATACCTTCTCTATTTGTTGCAATATGAAGTTTTCTCTTAGATTTTGAGTGAGCAATATGTGACAATGCCAAGTCCAAAGCAAATGTTGAAGGATTTGATGTGAAATGCAATGCTATGCAACTATGCAACTAGTAACTATGAATTATGACTAAAGCATGCCAAAATGCTAAGATGTCAAGAGTTCCTAAGACAAGATTGCATGAGGTGAGCAAATGAGACCAAAATTTCCATTTTATAGTAAATTCAATTTTGGATGAATGGACAAGATTGAAGATTGACAAGTGCCCTAGAATCAGTGGAAAAGATTCAATATGACAACACACAATTAGGGTTAGGGAAACATTAGGTCAAATTTGAAATGAGTGGACAAAGATTTTCCTTCTAGAAGATCAAATCAAGGGACAGGATTGCATGTGACAAGGAGATAAGAATGGCATAGAAAAATAGAGAGCTAGAAAATCAAATAATATTAGAAATTACTTGATTTATGGAAGAAAAAGGCTATTTTGAATTAAAAATTAATTTAATTCAAAAGGTGGGGTCATGTGACAATAAATAATTAATTTGAATTATTTACTAAAAGAGGGAAATCTAGAAAGTGGGATCATTTTAAATAAATAATTTTATTTAAAATGGGAAAAATGCCAAGGTGGACAATTAAATAAATTAATAAATTAATTTAATTATAGGAAGACTTTTGAATAATTAATGATGTATTTAAATAAATAAATAAATTTGTCTATTTAAATAATCAGGAGGAAATAATGGACAAGTATAATTTAATTATGGAGAGACATTAGACAATTAGTGACGTATTCAAACAAACAAATAAATAAAATTTATTTATTTAAATAATCAAGAGGAATAACAAGGACATGAATTAACTAAATAATTATGAATTATTTAATTAATAGTTGAAAGTGGACCAGGGACATAAATATGCCAAGAAGAAATATGGTGACAATAGAGCTTACAAGCCTAGGTCATTTTTATGTGTCTACACACTCTACTGTCTATTTTCTTAATAGAGTGCAGTTGAGGGTCAATAGCACTAACAACCCTTAGGAGCTATGGTATGGAAGGCCTCCTACTATTAGATACTTTAGGATCTTTGGTAGAATATGCTACATATGAAGAGATGAAGAAGACCTTGGAAAGTTTCATTTAAGGTGTGATGAAGGGGTATTTCTTGGTTACTCAACCCAGAACAAAGCCTATAGATGCTACCACAAAAGATTGGGAAATATGATTGAAAGAAAAAATATTAAAGTAGATGAAGAATTGTGTTATATCTCACAAGAACCAAAGGTTTATGGATCTGATATACCTCCTTGGATTGAAGAAGAAGAAGAAGAGAAAGAAGAGAAGGAACCAAAACCAATGAAGGCTTCCAAGATTCCAGCAAAATATGTTTAAAAGAACCATTTTGCAGATCAAATCATTGGAGATAAGAATGAAGGTGTGTTCTCTAGGAGAAGGTTTGCAAAATCAAGTGAGCAAGTAAATTTGTGTTTACTATCAAAATTAGAGCCTAAAAACTTTTCTAATGCTAGAAAAGATGATGGTTGGATAAAGGTAATGAAAGAGGAATTGAATCAATAGAAATGAATGAGACATGGGAATTGGCTCCTAGACTAGCTAATAAGAATGTGATTGGATCTAAGTGTGTGTTCCAAAACAAGTTGAATGAAGATGGTGAAGTTGTGAGGAAAAAACCTAGATTAGTATGTAAGGGATATTCACAAGTTGAAGGTATTTATTTTAAGGATACTTTTGCTTTGATAGCCAGAATGGAGGCAATAAGGATGTTTCTTGATTTTTTTTATCACAAAAATTTTATTCTATCAGATGGATGTCAAATCAGTATTCTTGAATGGTGATCTAGAGGAAGAGGTATATATTGATCAACCAGATGGTTTCTAGAAATCAAAAGATCTAGACATGGTGTGCAGACTCAAGAAAGTTTTGTATGGACTCAAGCAAGCTCCTAGAGCTTGGTATGCTAAGTTGGATAAGTATTTACTTCAATAAGGATTCAAGAAAGGTACTACAAATAGTAATCTTTACATTAAGGTAGTAAGACAAGATTTTGATTGTGGTTGTATATGTTGATGACATCATCTTTGGTGGAGATGATGATATGTGCAATAGGTTTGTAGAAGAGATGCAAACATAATTTGAGATGTCAATGATTGGTGAGTTATCTTTCTTCCTTGGGCTTCAAATTATTTAGCTAGATGATGGTATCTTTATTTCTCAATATAAGTATGTTAAACAATGTTGGCATGGAGGATTCTAGACTAGTCAATACCCCTATGGTTACTGGTTTTCATTTGAACAAGACTAATGAGTCTTTGGAGGTTGATTAGAATCTTTATAGGTCTATAATTGGAGGTTTGTTGTACTTGACTACTTTTAGACCTAATATTATGCATGCAGTATGTTTGGTTGCTATATTTCAAGCTAATCCTAAGAAAACATATTAGAAGGTAGTAAAAAGAGTATTCTGATATTTTAACGGAACTCTAGATTATGGTTTATGGTATAAGAAGGATGATAATTTTTCTTTGATTGATTATATTGATGTTGATTGGGTAGGATGTGTGGATGACCAGAGAATTACTAGTGGAAGTGCATTTTTCTTAGGAGACATATTGGTCTCTTGGTCTAGTAAGAAGTGAGACTCAGTGTCCTTATCCACAATAGAAGTTGAGTACATTATTACATCTTCTTGCACCCATGTGCTTTGGATGAAGAAGACCTTGAAGGATATAAATGTGGTTTATGATGAACCTATTCCTATATTGTGTGATAATACCAATGCAATTAACATTTCCAAGAATCTGATAATACATTCAAGGACCAAACACATTTCTATTTGGTATCACTTTCTAAGGGAAAAGGTTGTAGACCAAGAAGTCAAAATGGAGTATGTGCCTACTAAGGATCGATTAAAAAATATCTCTTTACTCTAAGGAACTTCTCTAAAGTGGATGTGCTTTGTTATCTTCTTCACTAGAAGCCAAGGGTTACTACTCTCCTTTTATTTTCTTAAAATCATGATGCATAGTTGGTGCATCTATCTAGGGGAGAAATTCATGTCATAAAGCATTTTTCTCTTGGATTGATGGGTGTTACCTCTCAAGGGGAGTAGGTAGTTAGTTTGTTGTTATTGATAGGAGGAGCTGGTATGATTGCTTGAAGAAGATGTGCAGTTGTTGAACATGTATAGTTGGTCATGTGAGAATGTGCCGATGATTCAAAATGCGAAGATATTATTTTTCCTCTCTTGTCCCTTTGATGTTAGCGAGAACGTAGGTGCGGTGCTCTACTCAATGCCAAAGGAGATTGCTGGTATTGGTTGGAATTGATTTCAAAACTTGAGGAGGTTGTTGTGATGTCAACATTTGGTGAGTTTGTTGGCATTGGTTGTCAACACTTGGGGAGATTGTTGCACATGTTTGTGAGATTTTTGCTTGATATTGGTTGTCATTGGTGCCTATGTCTACACTCAGTTTGGGTTGTCATTGGTGCTTTCTATTGTGGTGCTTTTAGTTGTATGTTATTAATACTCTATGATGATTGGTTTGAATTGGTTGTATTCCATACCTTTGATATTGTTGACGTTCATGGTTTTTTATCATACCTTGGTTGATATCAAGTAAAGCAATATTGACTTTGGCGTTGCCGATGTTCCTGGCGGCTTCGTCATTCCCTTTAGTTGATACCGGCAGCAATATTGAGGATGGTTGTTGTGAGCAAAGATGATATCATGATGATATATTATGGCGAGGATTAGAAGAATTAAGATGAGGATTATAACTAATGTTGATGGTGGAGAGATGTTGTTGATGGTCTCCAATATCTTGTATGTTGTTCCTAAGAATGTATGTGTTGCTGCAATAATGTTCAGGTCTTCATAAGTTGGTGAAAGTTGTGTTTCAGGAAGTTGCTTTTGGGAGAATGCTTTGCTTTCCTCTATTTTTGAAGATATGGTATTGTAGTTTGGGATTCATTGGTTGTTTTTTGCGAATTTTGCACTCATATCTTTTCAGGTCACCAATTTTGTCGATGAATTTTTTGGTAATAGTAGTGTATTGGCAATTTTTTTGGTTAACTAGACTATTCCAATGCTCCACATTTATTCACATTGATGTTTCTAATCTTGCGGTTTGGTGGACGTGCACTTAGTGTCTATGAAATGTCTCAGTTCAGTTTTCATGTGATGATGTGTACCACACGTTGATGTGTTAATTTTTTATCTTATGGTTGTGCATTATTTGTTTCTATAATGAAGTGTTATGTTTCTATTTTCGGATGTTGTAGTAGCAATAAAATGAACATGTAATATCCAAAATACTTCCATAAATCATAGCACACTAAATACCAAAATATTATCACTAAAATATATAAGGAGTTTACAATGAAATCATTGTATATTTAGGACGAGGAAGAAGGAAGGTGGGTGTGAAACACTAACTCACCCTCTAAGAAGTGTGACACATGTAAAACACGTGGGAGAAGTGTGAGAGAATATTTCATGTTCCTATAAGGTGAGACAAAAAAACACAAAGTGAACATAAGCTAGTGTGAATAGGTCTACTAGGAACTAAGTAAATGAAACTAGTTAGGTAATAATTTTTTTCAGACTAATACCTCCTTTAGTGATACTAATGGAAAAAGGCACTTTAAAATGAGTCCTAGGAACATGGAATAATGAGGTACTCATGTATAAAATAAAATTATCCCTAGAATACATCACAACTCAATATAGTGAGGTGATTCTAAAGGTTTAGTAAATGTATTGTCGACCTCCTATGTAGATAAATACTCTAAGGAGAGAATACCATCATGGTTAAGCTATCAAATAAAACACGTGTATATTGATTAATTCATCCTCTAATGTTCCACTAAGTTATGTGAAATGTAAATGGCACTTTGGTTATCACACCAAAGAATAGTAAGATGATTAGATGGTAGAGAAAACTCTATCATAAATTTTCAAAACCATAAAACCTCATGGTTGGAAATAATCTCACCTCGATTCTCAACCTTAATAGATAAAATTGTAATAGTGATTTGCTTCTTGAAAGACTACAAAAATAGACTAGAACCAAGGAAAAAAATAAACTAAAAGGTATACTTTTGTGAGTCAACATCTCTTGCCCAATCTAATCCAATGAAGCCTACTATCTATGAAGCTCTTGGTGTGTATTGAATGCCAAAATGTTTGGTACCTTGGATATACCTCAAAATACACTTGGCTACCTTAGAATGAATCTCATGAGGGTAATTTCAAAAGTGGAAGACAAGCCCAAAAATGAAGGTGATATTAGGACAAGTGTATGTCAAATATAAAAATCTACCAACTAATTATTTATACAAAGTAGAATCAACACTAAGTGTTCCTCAAGCGACAGTCAAAGTAACACCAAACTAAACTAGTGTAGGAGTAGGCTTACAATAAGCTAGACTAAACTAATGAAGTGAGTCAATAAATTATTTTTGATGTTATACGGAGATCCCATTAGTAGATTGTAGAACCTAAAAATTAAGAAAATTATGATAAATCCTAAGATTGGTCAAGTCAAAGTGCTCCATCAATTTGTGTTGAATATCTTAAAGCATGGATAAGGAGTTATTAGTGATAATCAAAGCATCTAAATACAAGACTAGTATCAAAATATCATCCCCATGTATTTGAATGTACATTATGCAATCTAAGTGGAAATGAAAGAAACTAGATGCAAGAAAGAAACCATCAATTTTCTCATACCAAGCTTCAGGGGCTTATTTGATACCATGTAAGGAATTTTAAAACTTGTAAAGAAGAGATAATTATTGCACAAATATTGGAGGATACTCCATGTAGATATCCTCATAAATATCACCTTGCAAGAAAGTATTCTACATCCATCTAAAAAATGGACTCTCTAAGATGCAACAATAGAAAATATAAGGAAAACTAAATCCAACTTGGCTATAGTGGTAAATGTCTCTAAGTATCCAATACCCTCAACCTATGAAAACTACTTATCTACAAGACATGCCATATACCTTTTACTAGAACTATAAACTACATACTTGGTGTGATACACCCATTTGCAATCAACCATATTTCTTCCCTTAGCAAGAGAAACCAAATCCCATGTGTTGTTATTCATCAAGGAACAATACTCATCTATTGTACAATAATCCCACTTTGGAATACTAAAATCCTATGAAAAAATATGTGGATTGACTCAAAATATTAGTGTGGGAATTTTGTGAGTGAGTTTATGAGAAATCATCGGATCACCAACTAGAGATCCAACCTCCTAAATAGTACTCCATACCCATCTAGGAAAAACACAAGTAGTAGTTGGTGGAGGTGGTGGAACATAACCATCATTTGAAGTACCCTAAAGTTCATGAGATGAAGAAGGTGGAGTAGGTAGTAAGGAAGAAGAATTGGATGTAGGATCTATCTATGTGAAAGACTCATTAAACTAAACATTTATATTAAAATAGACATCTCAAGAGGTTGTATCAAGCAATTGATAACCTTTCACATCCTCACAATAGCCAACAAAGACAGTGGTTGACTCTTCTTCTCCATTATCTTATAGAGACTATTTGTTATGGTCCCAAGACTCACTACTAAGTACCATAAATAAATAGGAGAAAAAAATCAAATTTGTTAAGGGTAGACATAAGGACACTACCTAAAAATATTAATCTAGTTTACATTGGAGTTTGTAGTGAGTGGGATAATCATGAAATGGAGGATTTCCCATTACAATTATTTTAATTAAGAGAGGATCCATGGCTAGGGAACCATAGTGAGGAAAGATGGTTGGCATATGTAAAGTCCTGGTAGAAAGACCACTTTACCTACAAGACCATGGATATAAAGTGATAAAATGGTAAAATTAGGGGAGCATAAATGCTTCATAAAACCAACAAAATTAGGGATCCTATAGTGATATATGAAAATTTAGAGGAGAGAGGTTATGGTAGATGGAGAAGAAGATGAAAAGATGCCACATGCATTAGTTTTACTAAGCAAGGAAACTTCACAACTGAATGTTGGGGAGATAAGAAAAGCAATGTGGATTTTTTGGAAGCACTGAGCATGATATATTCAACTATGACAAATTCCAAACTTATTACAATAACTTGGCACCACAATCCAAAAAAGATGAGGCCTAGAACTTAAATCCATCTAAAGGAGCAAGAATCGTAAGAAAGATACTAAAGGAACTAAATGAAATAAATAGGAGATGCAAAAAATTAGAATAAATTGAAATCAAGACTACTGAGGCTAGTAGTTTTGAAGAAGGATATTTGACCCATATAAAACTTAGCAACAAAAAGAAAAATAAAGAAGCAATGGTTACTAGACAGGGAAAGAATACCACAAATGATAAAGAGGTAACCACATAAGAGGAAACCACTACAAACGAAGAGGAATTCCATCCAACCAAGTGAAAACATGACCAAATAGTAGAAGAAACAAAGAAAATTTTGACCAAAGAACAAAACCATGAGGTAGAAAAAAAATGACTACTTCTCTAAACAAGAGGTGGGAATACTACAGAAACTAATAAAGATGACCAAACACTCTAATCTATTGTAAAAACTCAAACAATGTTTTAAATATTGGAAAAAAAGATAATATAAACACCATAGATAAGAACAATAGGATAAACTAATAGATAATGGAAGACAAGACCTATCATGATTATGATTAGCATACATCATAAGAAAATAATAGATGTAATGGTAGATTTTAGAGTTGACATAAATATGCTCCCAAAAAGGGTACGGGAACAAATAGGGAAACCTAAACTTGAACAAAAAACCCTACAACATCAACCTAGTAGATGCTACCAGGATGAAAACCTTGGGAACTTGGAAACAAGTAGAAGTGTTAGAGGAGTAACACAAATTGTTGACTTTCAGGTAGTTGTCATCAAAGAAACCTTTGATTCATTTAATGCATTATTGGGACTAAGATGGATTTTCAATGAAAATGAAATTGTAGATTCAAGGAAGGAAGACATATTATTTGCTAATGAAAAAAATAGTCGACATTCTCCTAGGGAAAAAACAAAATGAATCATAAAAAAAGGAAGTAAACACACAAGAATATCATAACTCCAATAATAAAAACATCTACACAATACCATTAAATGAAACTATGGAAGAACAAAATTCAGAAGAGGGGATTGAAATAGAAAGCAATGATTATAGCATAGATAGCGAAGAAGTGTCAGATGCATGGATGGAGGAACCAAAACTTCATTCCTTGAGGATTAATAGATTCTACAAGATATTTATGGTTAGGAAGAAACTGGAGGATGTTCTGCATTCTACCACAAATATAGATAATCCATCATAGAATACTGATGGTAAATTGGAAGATTGTAAAGATAACACACTTTGGATATGCCACTAGATAAATCACATATCATGGGGAATTTTTCACATGAAACTCCCTAAGTATTTAGGAGTAGTAGATCTTCTATCATTTATTACACAAACAAAATAAATATTTAATAATGAAGACCTTAGACTTGAGATATTACAACACACTTGATATGCCCTTAATAATTGTGTACATCAGGTTATGAATAGTCAGCTTGTGGCTATCTTAACTCCTAATTAAGTAATGTTATCACTATTATATTATTATTTAGTTGGTTAGGTCGGCCTAGGTCTTATATAGGGGTGACTAAGTCGGCCTATGTGATATCCTAGGCATAAATAGGTATATATAAGAGGTTGTGAGTCTTATTTCATCATCATATTGTGAAGTGTGTTCTCATTAGAGATATTTGGAGATTTTCCCCCTCTAAGTGGATTTTTATTCTCATTTATTATCAAGTATTTTCAGCATATTCATATCCTATTATTCTTTGTGCAAGTTATTTCATTATAGGTGGTATCAGAACATGATCTTGGCACCATAGAGGCAAGGTTTTTTCTCAATATTGGAGGCGATTTTGGGAAGAGTATATCTTTCAAATTTTAGTGATTTTTTTTCTCATTTTTAAAGGGTTTTTGAAGAGCATATTAAAGAATCTACAGTCTATATTTCAAAGGAATTGGAGCATAATTGAGTGAATTATTGTAGAATTAGGGTTTCTACATAATTTATTTGGAATCTATATATCTCTCACATAATTCTGAATTGGTGCCTAATTTTTAGTGAGTTTTGGTATACATTCTAAAGGAGAATATAGTCTAAAATTTGGATAAATTTGATTATAAAAAAGTGAGTTATTAAAAAATTAGTTTTTTCACAAATATCAGACTCAAGGCTGCAAATCTACTTAATTCTTGGATATTTTTCTAAGTGAGAGGTATTTTGGCCCTAGTAAGTTATAGTAAAAATTTAAGAGAATTTAAATTTTATTTGTGTGATTTATTTCAAGATTATAGGTTCCCATCATGATGGGGCCTGTAATAAGGGGCCAAAAGAATGTTGTCACACTGAGGAAGACTTTGGATAAGGATGGGGTAACAATAGAGGATATTAATTCTAATAAGGAAATTAGTAAGGTCAAGGAAAACATTTCCTCAATGAAGATGGATATGTGTGACCTAAGAGGAGATATATCAGATATATGAAGCATGTTAAGCGCCTATATGAATGAAACAAGAAAGGAGTTATCGAGTAGCCAAGGTGAAAATTCCAAGTCAGCTAATATTGACACAAATTTTAATACTCCTATGGGAACTAGGAATTTGTTTCCAAATATGGATATGTGCAAGTTTGATGGCAAGGATCCTCTAACATGGATAAACCAAATGGAGAATTTCTTTGAAGTACATCAAATTCCAAATGGACAAAATGTCACGATGACTTCCCTATATCTAGAACCAAATCAATTCATTTGGTATCATTGGATTTGTACTCATTGAAGGAAAAAGGGTCTCACCATCTCATGGTCAATTTTTATGGAGGAACTCCAGGCACAATATAGTAATAGTGTGATAGACAACTTCTTCAACCAGCGTGCTAAACTTCAACAAACAAGATCAGTTAAGGATTATATTCAACAATTCCAAAATATATCCTTAAGATTGGATACAATTACAAGGGAGAACTTGAACGATTTATTCTTGGGTGGTCTCAAGGATCACATTCAACATGAGGTACGCATGTTTAGCCCTAGTTCCATAAATGAGTCTTTTATCTTAGCACATAGGGTAGAGGAGAAATATTTGATTCCTAAGAAGCAAGGGGCTAATGTGACAAGAGAGAAAGGATATTCAACACAACCTACTAAGTTGACTCCACAACAAATTGAGGAGCTTGAGCAAAGGTTGTCTCTGGTGTGATATGGAAATACGATTCGAGGACAAGTAGTGAAAAGAAGTTGTTCTATATTGAAGGTCTAAGTGAGGAGGAGGAAGAAGAGGAGGAACCCATACTAGAGGATGAAAGAGAGTCAAATGAGGAATCACATGATTCTCAACCAATCGTTTCTTGTCATGCACTCTTAGGTTTTAGTGCTCCAAAAACTCTCAAGGTGGTGGGGTTCTTAAAGAAGCAGAAGGTAACAGTGTTGATCGACTTTGGTAGTACTCATAATTTCATCAACAAAAAGTTGGCTACTCGTCCTAAATTGTTTCACATATATCTAGCTCGAGGGAGTTCCGGGTTTGTTGTAGATACTGGTGGTATAGTTAGTTGTTAGAGTTTCTTGGCAATTAGAAATTATCCATGGGAGATTATCAACTTGATACCCCAATGTATGTGATATCATAGAGACAACAAATATTGTTTTGGGATTACAATGGCTTACTACATTGGGAACAATTGAGATGAACTTCCAAGAACTATTCACGAGATTTCAATCAGAAGGAAGGATGGTAGAGCTAAGGGGGTTGAAGGAAAAGTCCCCATAGATGAAATTAGCTCTCCTCAAATGAAAAAATTTTCTTAAGAGGCCGGATGGATTTGTGGCCCAACTATGTTCATTAAGAGTCTCTCAATCTAATGCTCCTATTCATCTATATTTACAAAGTAATTGATCATCACTTTCGGTTATTCTTGAGATATGCCTAAAGGGCTTTATAAGAGGGATCATGAAGTCATGCCATATACAAATGGGTTAAAGGAGCCAACCCACTTAGAACATTAGACCCTTTAATTTACCCACATACAAAAATGTGAGATAGAAAAAATTGTTGAGGAGATGCTAGAGGCAGGAATTATTAGGCATAGCTAAAGTGCTTACTCCTCGCCTGTGGTGATGGTACGTAAGAAGGATGAAACTTGGCGCATGTGTCCATATTATAGAGTTCTCAACATGTACACCATTAAAGATAAGTTTCCTATTCTAGTCATTGATAATTTGCTAGATGAATTGAATGGAGCTATGTATTTTACCAAGTTATATCTTAAATCTGGTTATCACCAAATTTGAATTAAGAAGGAAGATATTTGTAAGAAAACATTTCGAACTCATGAGGGTCATTATGAATTTTGGTGATGCCATTCAGTCTTACCAATGCACCATCTACATTCCATAGTTTGATGAATTCCATTTTTAAGAAGTTCTTGAGAAAGTTTGTGTTAGTGTTCTTTGATGATATATTGATTTATAGCAAGACTTGGGAAGAAAATTTACATGTAAATCAAGCATTACAAATACTCGAAGAACATCAACTCTATGCTAAGCCATCCAAGTGTGCTTTTGGTCTTAAGGAAGTGGAGTATTTTGGACACATAGTTTCACATGAAGGAGTAAAGGCGAACCCTAACAAAATTAAGGCTATCATGGAATGGCCTATTCCAAAAACCATTAAGAAACTAAGGGGTTTCTTGGGATTGATAGGATACTACAAAATATTTGCTAAGAATTATGGTCGTATAGCAGCACCCCTCACCACTCTATTGAAGAATGATTCTTTTCATTGGAATGAGTCCGCTAATGTAGCATTTGAGATATTGAAGGAGGCTATGTGTACAACTCCAGTGCTTGCCACTCCTGACTTCACCAAGGAATTCATCGTGGAATGTGATTCTTCTGGAAATGGGATAGGAGTTGTTCTCATGCAGGAAGATAAACCAATTTCTTTTGAGAGTTGTCAATTATAGGGTAAGAATCAACTAAAACCTATTTATGAGAAGGAAATACTAGCGATCCTTCACACAGTTAAAAAATGGAGTGATGCAAGGGTATTTGTTCATTACCTAAACATCACAAGACAAGTTAGATAAATCAACCAGAAGATTCACAACTCTTTGATAAATCACCTTTTCAATTTGACTCTGCCTTGGCTAGTAGGTTTGTAGACCTCTATTTGACAATTCTTCTCTCAATCCACTCACCACCTCCAGAGACTATTGATGGTTTTGAACACCCTATTTGACCAACTTAAACATATACCAAATCAAACATAGATTCATTTTTGACAACTCACTCAAATCCCTGTTGCAATGCTACCCTAAAATTACCAATTAGGTCTATTTTACAAAGAAATTCCTCCTTAAACTCACCTCCAACCTAATACAACCTCTTAGACTTTAAATAAATCCAACAAAAAGACATATTCACCAAGTTTTAGGTTCTCAAACCCTCATCTAACTGTTGATCTCAAAACCCTAAATTTTCACCATTAAAGGTAGGGTTTGTTCAAACTCACTATTCCCAGACTCTTTCAGACTTGAAGTTTCCTCTAACACACTGTATTTTGTCTTCCTTCACTCACAAATCCATCTCCTAGCCACTAGTCAAGTCACTTATTCAAACTCTTTCTCAAAACCTCATTTTTCATACCCTAGGTCACTGGTTTTTCTTTAGGACAGTCATACATATACTCCAAAAACTCCTCACAAAGACTCAACCTGATGTTCCACCATCCTAAACTACTATCCTATGCCCATTCCACGTAGTTACAAGGATTATAGTATGTGGAATGGGTGTTTTACTCCATTTTAAGGCTTCAAAACAACAAAACTGAACCTACAAACCGATATTAGTAATTTGAGTCTAACTTGCTATATTTAACACTTGGAACCCTCAAATCAAAGGAAAAATGCAAGTATATCACCCCTCTAGAGGATGCAAAAACTTCTAGATTGATTCTTTATAGTATGAAGTCATACAATCTACTGGTAAAGCACAATTTATAGAGAAAACTCAGAAGTTGGAGATAAAATAGGGTTCTTCTTGTTGAATCTTATTCAAAGTCTTCTCAACTAACTATTACATCGTAGGATTACATGTTTTTATACATTTCTTTCATGAAACTCCATACCAAAACTGACCAACTTCTTTACAACTTCTACTTGACTGTTGGTATCCCTAAATCTTGCATTTTTCAATTACAATATTGACAACTTTTGTCAATTTTAACAAATTTGCACTTTTGAACCCCAAGACCTCCTAAACACCACTAGAATGACTCAAAACATT
Source organism: Sequoia sempervirens (assembly GCA_007258455.2). NCBI lineage: Eukaryota > Viridiplantae > Streptophyta > Pinopsida > Cupressales > Cupressaceae > Sequoia > Sequoia sempervirens. The sequence goes on along the minus strand of VDFB02091721.1, from coordinate 25,807 downwards.
AATAATTGATCAAACATGACCTTATTTACCACAACCTACAACTTCACACCTTAAAACCCTCATAAACCTCATATTTACAGACTTTGGTCTCTTTGAGCATTATTGACAACATGACACTTGCTCTACTAAATTGACCTTCTACTTACATTCAAGTGGCCAATGTGGCCTTATTAACACACAAAATGACCTTAAACATCCTAGACCAACCTATGACTCCTCATTTTGATAAAAATTTGAAGAAACTAATTGGGTGCTTCCACACCATGGAGGCCTTATCTAATGTGTATACACTTCAAGGTTAAGATAGATCATGATAGCCTAAAATATTTTTTGGAACAAAGATTATCTTCTGAAGAGCAAAAAAAATGGGTCACTAAGATGTTAGGATATGAATTTGAAATTGTATATAAGAAAGGGAAGGAAAATATTGTGGCAAATGGACTTTCTAGGAAGGATGAGAAAGATGAAGCCTTATTGTGTGCCCTTTCAATATTACAAGCAAATTGGGTGGAAGAAGCCAAAGCATAGTGGAAAAATGATGTTGCGACAAGTAATCTCATCCAACAATTAAAAAGTGATCCTAGTAGTTTAGAGAAGTTTTGTTGGAAGGGAGATACTCTTTGGTATAAAGAGCTTTTGTATCTCTGCAATAATTCTACTCTTAGACACAAGATTCTCATAGAACTACATGAGTCTAGTTGGTGGCCATTCAAGATTTCTAAAGACATATCATCGAGTCAAGCAAGATTTTTTTGGGAAGGGCTAAAAGGTGATAATCAAAATTTTGTGGTGGAATGTTTGGTTTGTCAAAGGAATAAAGGGGAGACAATTAAGACACCAGGTCTCTTGCAGCCCTTATCTATTCCTAACTAGTATTGGGAAGAGGTATCCATGGACTTCATCACAGGGTTTCCCAAATCTAAAGGTCATAATTTCATCATGGTAGTAGTTGATCGGCTCACTAAATATGCACATTTCATTGCATTATCACATCCTTTTACAACAAGTTGATTGGAAAATTTTTTGTTTGGAGAATATCCAAAGCTACATGAGGTACACCTAAGGTTATTATCATTGATCGTGATCCCTATTTTTTTCACTAGTCACTTTTGGAAAGATTTATTCTCATGTTTGGGTACTCAATTGGCTCATAAGCTCTTCATACCACCCTCAATCAGATGGGAAAAATGAGGGTTAATAAGTGTTTGGAAGGATATCTACGTTGTTTCACTTCAAAGAAACAATCTCAATGGGTAGATTGGCTACCACTTGCAGAATGGTGGTATAACACTTCTTTTCATAGCTCATCAAAAATGTCTCCATTTTTGGCACTTTATATATATCATCCTCCTTCCATCACATCATCATTAAAGGTGTCACCAATATTTCAAGTAGTAGAGGACCACTCGCTTCATCAACAACAAGTACTTTTAGGACTCAAGGAGAATTTAGCCATGGCACAAAATCAAATGAAACAACAGGTGAACCAACATCGTAGTGAGAGAGGTTTTGAAGTTGGGAATTGGGTCTTCTTGAGATTGCAGCCTTATAATCAAATCTCATTGAAGCAACTAAAAAAGAATAATAAGTTGTCTCCAAGGTATTATGAGCCATACCAAATCATGCAAAAGATTGGTAGTGTTGCCTACAAGCTAGAGTTGCCACCAACTCTAGCTTTGGGCATAATATGGCACAAAGATACATCTGGCTAGAGTTGCCACAAAGATACATCTAGTTTTTTATGTCTCTTGTTTGAAGAATGTAATTGGGCATAATATTCCAACTCAAACAACACTACTAGAGCTCAATGAAGAATGAATAATCATTTTGGGACAAGATTGCATTCATCAAACACGCACGAAGAAGCTGAGGAATAAAACTCTCATTGAATATCTCATCCAATAGAAGAATTTACCAATTGAGGAGGCCACATGGGAGGATGAGGAGTTCATTCAAAAGAATCCACACTTGATTAGCATTGAGGGAAATTCTTCTTTGAAGAGGGGGGCACACTACACCCTTAATATTTGTGTACATCAGGTTATGAATAGTTGGCTTGTGGCTATCTTAACTCCTAATTAAGTCATGTTATCATTATTATATTATTATTTAGTTGGTTAGGTCGACCTAGGGGTGTCTAAGTTGGCCTAGGTGATATCCTAGGCACAAATAGGTATATACAAGAGGTTTTGAGTCTTATTTCATCATCATATTGTGAAGTGTGTTCTCATTAGAGATATTTGGAGGTTTTCCCCCTCGAAACTTGGCTTGCTATTCTCAATTATTATCAACTATTTGCAGCATATTTCATATCCTATTATTCTTTATGCAAGTTATTTCATTACAACACTTATTTATAATGCTAAAAGTTGGTGCAATGCACAAATAGGAGATATTCAAAATCCTAATAAAAACAAGATACCTATTAGAAGCAAGAGAATACATGGATATTCTAAAATATAATGGTGATATCTTACTAGAGGATCACTCAAACACTTGTATCACAAGGTAGAAAACAAAAAATGAGTATGATGAATGGTTATACATCCAACTATTTTATTGGAAACTAACATTAGTTTCTCAAACTTGGTATATAAACCAAGAACAATATGGAGAAACAAAATGTTGGATAGCACTTAAGCTGGATTTTATACAAACATTTTATTTTTACAGTAAGGATAGAAATATATATACCGCACTACTTAAAATGAAAGAAATTGTATTCAACCCAAACAAAATAATGAAATATCAATACTGCAAACCCCGACACCATTCCCATAAACAAAAGGAATATAAAAATATATTGAATGGTTAGATAAAAAAAATCAACATTCCATGGGAAAAGATGTTGTCTAACACAACAAGAAGAGGATGATAGACACAATCTAGATATTGAAGTCAACCAAGGAGAAAGGGAATTATAGTCCCCAACATAAGCTAAACAAAAATATTGCAATCAACCAATCAAGCTAAGAGAATAAAATATCACTAGAGAGGGGGATCCTAAACTTGCAAAAAAGGAGATTATTGGGATGATAAAGTAGTTACACAAATTGTAGAACTCCTATCAAAATTTGAAGAAATTTATTCCCTAGAACATTCACAAACCTAAAAGGGATAAAAGAAGTAGGAGTAATGAAGATTCAAATGAAAGAAGGAACAAAACTAGTATGGAAGAGACCATATAGACTTAATCCAAAATTGAAAAGGAAAGTCAAAGTAGAGCTAGATAAAATGCTTGAAGAAAGCATAATTAGAATGGTAGAAGATGTAGAATTGATAAGCCCTATGGTTATACAAAATAAGAAGACGTGAGAGGTAAGGATATGTGTTGATTTAATGGAGCTTAATAAAGCTTGCATACATGACCCTTTCCCTACACCATTCACCAAAAAATATTAGAATTAGTAGCTAGAAGAGATATCTACTCATTCACTAATGGTTTATTTGGCTACAATAAAGTGAATATAAAGGAAGAATATCAACTCAAAACCACATTTTTGATAGAGTGGGGTTCTTATATGTATACATTAATGCCATTTGGCCCAAAGAATGCACTTGCAAAATTTAGCAGGATAATGATAAATGCATTTAAATATTTCATACATGACTTCTTGGAAGTATACTTAGATGATTGGATGGTATATGGACTAGTAAAATACCATGTAAAAGCAATAAGAATGATGTTAATCAAATTCTGGAGTATGTAAATAGTGTTAAACTTGAAGAAATGTATGTTTTTGGTACCCTATGGAACACTACTGGGGCACATTATTTGCAAAGAATGGATCATGGTAGACTCCATGAAGGTTACCCTAATTATTACATTACCACCCCCTAAGATAAATCTAGAAGTTAAAACCTTTTTAGGATACACCAGATACCACCACAAGTTTATGGAAGGCTATATCGGGATAAATGGACCATTGGAGGAACTGTTGAAAAAGAAAACTGATAGAAATATTGAATGGAATAAATAATTTAAAGCTACATTTGACTCATTGAAACACAAAATTGTGGAGGCCCCTATCTTAATTTTCCTAGACTAGAATATACCATTCATGTGCATGTGGATGCATCTAGAATTGCAAAAGGAGTAGTACTTGCTCAACCCAAAGGGAGTAAGGATCACCCCATAACATTTTCAAGTAGGAAATTATCCAAAGCATGGAGAAACTATACTACTACTGAATGTGAGGCACTAGCTATTGCCTATGCACTCCAAAAATTTGACACTATCTTCCATCAATACCTTTTACTTTCTTTACATACCATGAGCCGCTAAATTACTTACTAAACAATCTTATTATATAAGGATAAATATGTAGATGGTTACTTATGTTTCAAGAATTTGAATTCAAAATAATGGTGAAACAAGGAAAGAATAATCAAGGAATTGATTAATTATCTAGAGTAGAAACAAGAGAAGAACTAGAGGATCAACGAGAAGATCTTCTTGGCACATAGTTGTTTTGAATAAATGTGATACTAGAAAAGTTACTTGACATTTCTATACTTCTTTCAACATGACAATTTCCTATAGATCTTTCACCACAAGATAAACAATCTCTACTGTGGAATTTTATGCCTTATACACTGGTAGAAGGAGAATTACACCACATGGGACAAGATGAAATTATTAGAAAGGTTATTTATGAACAAAAGATAATCCATTTTAAGAGAACCACATGAAGGCATAGCTAAAGGACACAATTGTGGTGACATAATTGCCAAAATATTTAAGCTAACCAAATTTTGGTGGCCAGCGCTTTACAAAGATGCGAAAGAGTATGCAAAGAATTTTGACATCTATTAAACAATGGGGAAATCTAATGCAGGCTATGAAATTCCCATAAAACCTATACTAGCACAAATCCCATTTGAAAAATGGGAAATGGACTTTATAGGACCCATTGATCCTCCCCCAAACACTCTAGAGATAGATTTATAATAATAGGGGTGGAATATCTAACAAAGTGGGTAGAAGTGGAACCCACTAAGGACTATGCTGCAAAGACTGCCATAAGGTTTTTATATAAGAACATTATTACCAAGTATGGTTTCCCATTAAGTATTGTAAGTGATCAAGGAAAACACTTTGTCAATAAAGTAATTGCGAAGATATTACATAATTTTATTATTACACACAATAGGATCTCACCCTATCATCCATAAGAAAATGGAGAAAGTGAAGCTCTAAAAAATATAATTGGGGTGACACTTACTAATATGTGTGATGGAAATAGGTCAATTGGGATATAAAAGTACCTGTAATACTCTAGGCCTACCACATGTACTACAATAGAACCAACAAATTTACACCATTTCAATTAGTATATGGAACACACTCATATACAATCAACAAGTGGAGCAGCAAAGACAAAAATCATGGCATGATAAGAATCTCTAGAAAAAACTATCAAAGTAAGAGATTTAGTCCTATTATATGACAAAAAATTCAAAAAGCAAGGGAAGCTCAAAGTATGGTGGCTAGGTACATGAAATTGTGGAATCAATAGTGGCAAGATTAAGAAGGCTAGACATAGATCACATCATAGGGTATGCAAATGGTGCAAGAATCAAGCATTACTACCAACTAGAAGGGTGAAGACCATAATGGTAGAAAATACATATATTATAAATCAATAAACAACAAAAAATAAACCGTTAATAGTTAAGGATTACAAACAGCTAGAAAATCCCATGAAACTCAATGGGAAAGAGAAATTAATGACCACCAACCTAGCCTTAAAGCTATTTAAACACTACTCCAACCATTCCACTCTCACTTTGCACTCAAACTCTCTTTTGAAAAACACAAAATAGAGCTATGATATTCTTACAAGAAAAATATAGCTAAAAATGGCAACACCAACTCTTGTAAATGTCATAGAGAAGTTGAGGCCAAAATATAAGAAATGCCCATTCAAGGAAATAGAGGTAGAAAAAGACAATACTTTCTCGAGCATTCTCATAGATGTGGTGTATATAAAAGATATGTGGAAATACATTCACAAGCCCATTGCCAAAAATAGATCATACAAAGTTTGATGAGCTCAAACAATCCCTACTCACCTTGGACTAGACTACATATCAACCACAATACTAGGAGGTGGGACATAAGCATTTGGATGTGTGGAAGGACTACCTATAATTTTGTGATGAACATGACTAGGCTAGGCTAGTATAAAGTAGAGTGTATGATTAATTTATTTACCTTGAAAAACCCTATTAGATCACAAAGGAGGAAATTCATGTGTAATAACTGGGTTGAGCATGATAGGAGAAATCCCAGCCAAGAAAGCCATCAAAAATGACAAAGTAACAAATCTTATGAGAGCTACAACATACGAATGGAGTTTGAGCATTCGAGAAATCACAAAACTTGTTGTGTGGTATGCCACTATGGGTATCACATATAAAATTTATTATGCCAACAAAGAGGACTCTATAACAATAACGATAATCCACATCACATATCAGATGATGGTGGAGGGGAAGGATTTTAAAATCTATGAGGTGATGAGGGAGCAACTCATGGAGAATTTACAAAAAATAAAAAACCCCTCGGTATAAATTTTGGTATGACACATCACTCATATGCCTAGTGTTATACTTCTTGAACAAGTTACTTACATTCAAAGGAAAATTCTAGAAGACAAACCTACTAGTAGCAATGCAAATAAACCTCCATACTTTGTAGTTCCCAGACAAAACAACATACACGTCTACATATTAGGGCTTCTTTAAGAGCTTCCAACAACAACTACATGTTAGGGAGAAAATACCAATTAATTCTATAAAGAAGTATATTAACATCATCAGTTTCCTAGTGGATAAAGACTATACATATATGGAAGTATTAGAGACAAGGAAAACATGGATTCCCAAGCTCCCATATGAGGTACCACAAAGGGAAGTAGCTACCTATTCCACACATATCCTCATCAAATGAAAGGACCCAAATACAAAAACATTTGAGACATACAAAGAAATTATGGACCAAATCCAAAAGAAGAATGTAGAGAAAAAAATCAAGAAGAATAATGAACAACTACAAAAGCAATGGGGAATCCCACCAAAAGGGACACCACAACCTTCCTCGTCCACACAAATTTTGGAAACCAACACATCAGTGGCAAGAAGATCTAGAAGGCTACATGGAGTAGCTAGTGCATAATTTGAGGGTCTTGCTTCATCATCACAAACACTAACCACCCAAAATATGCAAGTATCAAAAATCTTGTTGCAAATGAGTGTAGAGAAGAAAGATTGGAAGACAAGGGCTAAACAACCAGTGAAGAGAAATATAATACAACTTTCTAGAGAATAGGAAAATGAGGAAGAAGTTGAAGAAGTGCAAAAGCCTCTACAAAAGAAGAAGAAGGAGGAGGAGCATACATTGGAGATACAAAAACCAAAATTCCAAGAGCAACCACAATAGGTGATTGATGTCTTGGCCACGACAAATGTCATCATCTACCACAGTATGTTACCACAAGTTTTAATTATGTATAAAAAAGTAGATGAGGACAATAAGAAAAGAATAATACAATTCTTATTAAACTATATAAGAAGATTCATGAAGATCCTAATCGAAGTAATCAAAAGCTTTTTGAAGCCAATCATTGCCACACCCTAATAAAAGAGAGAAAATTCCCTAAAAATAGAAGAGGAGATAAGAGAGAAGGAAATCTAGAATATATGATTAGACCTTACAAAAAATTAGAAGGATCAAATAGCATAAGATCAAGCTAAAAAACTTCAAAAAAATAAAGGGTAGACACCCAATGGAGGAAGAGCAAACAAAAAAACAAAGGTATAGAAAGAAACCATAAAGCTCACCTAGAAGCTCCATGACTCCATCCTAGAGGAAGAGAGGAAAAAAAAGAAAGCAATAACTCCTCTACAGAGTGGCCAATTGACTATGAGAGATGATGGGGAACAAGAGGTAAATACTACAAAGGCCTCCACATCCGCCTCCCTTAGACAATCAATCAAATACTTTCTAGCACAACAAAAGCAACTATAGCCAACTCCCACACAGCAACTACTATAGTTTCCAGTTTTTGGTTCCCAAGTGAATCTATTAACTGTTTCCCCATTATAGAAACTTTAGTTAGGGGAAATTTTCATGCTACCACTTGGGAAGAAATATTACAACATGTTGAAAGTGCAGAGCAGCTACAAGAGACAACAGTCATATTGCATAATTCCATACCACAAATGCAAAGTGATACTTCCCTCCTGCTACTGCAAAAACTCAAACAATTGGTAGGTGCCCTATAGGTGGACTTACAATCTTAGAAAGACAAGCTATGGTAGGAGGATCAAGAGGAAGTATTGAAGAAAAAAGTTAAGACAATAAAGAAGTGTGTGACAACCCACTCCCAATTGGAAATTTAGATAAATAACATTGAGGGGAGTATAGCAGAAGAAAATGTGCTATACCAATTCTATTTTTCAGTGGGCCAACTTTACCAAAAACTTGATAGATCTAATCACATAACAGGAGGGCCAAATAGTTCAAATCACCTCCTCATATGATTCATTAAAAGGTATGGATAGCACAGTAAGAGAAAAAATAGAGAATTTGCACACTTAGTCGTAACAAGTCCAAGAGCAAAGAGAAAAATCAAAGATCCATATCAAACAACTTAGGGAAACAATCAACATCAAACTAGCACACTTAATTGGAATCATGGGAGAATCTAAAAATATAACACAATAGATACAAATTTACCCACTACCCTTGTGAAGGAAGAAGCAATAAATAGAAGCAGTCAAGGATACATCAAAGTCCTCCAACAAGTAAAACAAAAATGGGACACTACACTTGTGCAGTTGAAAGTCATCTACAAACACATTCTCCCTAGGAACTAAACATGTCTTGAGGACAAGACATAAGTTTAAAAGGGGAGATGATGTTAGAAATTTTTAGAGTAGTGAACAAAAGCTACTACAAGCTATCACATAGGACTTGTGGAACCTAAGGATGACAAGGAAGATGGAGTAAAAGGTGACCTATAAGGGTCATGTCTCTCTAGGAGACAAAACAAATATATATGTATGTAATAGATATAGAGAAATGATGAATGAGATAAGAAATTAGTAGAAAAGAATGTAAAGATATGATAATAGAAGAGATTATAGAGAAGAGACTAAGAATTTTCATTGTATCTTATATATATATGGAGTTATAAGGATTTGATTAGTATATGTGTTATGAATGAATGTTGCTCTTGTTTAAATTACTCATGGAATGTATTTGGATATAGTTTTCCCTTTCGTAAATACTCTTTCCTCTCACTATATTCTCTATGATATAAATTGAATACATAAGAGAAAATAGGTTATAGAACTCTAGACTATAAGTCCTAATTTCCTCTTGCCAACAATGCATTACATCATTATATATGATAAGGGATATGCCACCTAAAACACATGAAGCTATGGATGTAAAACCATCATAACATGTGAAAAAATATCATCATTTATATAAAAAATTCATGAGAAGATTGAGTACCTAAACCTATATTATCTATCTCCCTTCTACAAGGTTTATCACAAGGTATATCCTCTCTAATCATGCACTCATCACTATCATAATTCATATGATCATCATTACCCACTCATTGATAAATAATTGTACGTGTATCTAAGAGGCATGCATGCGAACTAATTAATTCCATGAAGAAATAACATATGATACATGATAGAATAACATCTCCATAGAAGACATATCCCCTGATTATATGTAATGAAAGGTGTATATGAAAAATTTGGATAAATTAAAATATGATAAAACAATAACATGCATTACCTAATCCAAATCTTCAATACCTCAAATAGACGCAATGATGGATGAATTAGTTGATTGATTTGATATTGTATACCTCGATATTTTATGCTACTCTAAATGTGTGAATCTAACTAAGAAACATGAAAGACAAAACACCAAGGACACCTCAAGATTAGCCAAAAGAGAGTTAGAATAAGAAAGGAAATAGATAAACAAAATAGGACAATATCACCTTCCTTATTATTGGTTGCTCCTTGATTAGCCTTCGATTTGAATAGCTTGTGTGCTCCTTAGGTGGTAGATTGAATGACTAAAATGCAAGATTCTATAGGCAAGATGACTAGCAAAGATGATTAGTTGATTGCAAATGCTTGAGGATTCAAATGGACAGCATGTAGGTATGGAAGTGAAAAGTGTTGAGAATGCAAAATAACAGCATAAGGGTGCTCAAATCTAAAGTGTTGTGAAATGCCCTTGAGGAGGGGGTATTTATAGAATAATTTGAATTCTCTAGAGAATTCAAGGGTCAAGATTGATCCAACAATGCCAAGATGAAGGGCTATGGTGGGTTGAGAACCCACAAGCCCTCACATCTTGACATGTGGAGGGTGAAGTGGACAAGAGGATATGAGGTGGAGATGAGTTGTCAAAAAGGTACATGAGGTGGAAAAGGACATGCACCTTGGGGGATGAGAGGATTTCCACAAAAAGGGATTTCTTGTCCCCAAGTGGGAGTGAAAGGGACTTTTGAGGAATTTTAGAATTCCTCAAAAATCTACATGGGAAAAGGAAAGGTGGTTGGGAGGATAAATGTGAATTAAAAATTCACATTCATAGGATAATCTAGAGGATAAAAGGTGGGTTCCAAAAAGGTGGGACTTGGTCACATGTGGAGATTGTGACAAGTCCAAGGTTCTAGAAGCCTTGGGAGAATGGAATGTGAATTAAAAATTCACATTTAAAGGAGGGGAGTCTAGAGAAAATAAATGTGAATTAAAAATTCACATAGGAGAGAGGGTTATCATTAAAAAGGAAAAATGGAAGAATTGACCAAAAAAGAGGTGCTAAATATAGTTAATGATTTTGGTTAAGGTTGTGCAAATATTGGATTAGGCTAATTAACAGAAGATTAGAGGCAAGTGGCAAATGTTGGAGGATGTGACAAGGAGAGAGAAAGTGAGGAATTTTAAATTGATTTTTAAATCAAAAGGAGGATAAGTGACTAAATTAAATAAATTAGTGTATTTATTTAATTTAGAGAGGAATAAAGTAAAAGACAAAGTATTAATTATTAAATTAAATACTTTATGGGACAAAGGGTGTAATATTAATTTAATAAATTAATATTAATATGATAGATGTGAATGCAACAAATTTAATCATATGGAAGTGATTAAATTTGGGTGTCTGAATATGTTGGTTGCTCAATTCAAACATAACATTGAGATGGAGATGATAGATGATGATAGATAGAAATGGATGAATGATTCAAGAATGATTTTGGAAGCATAAGGATACTTGAAGAATCAACCCCCCAAATGGCTTATGAGAGGGTTGATTTATAGGAAAGGTCTGATTTGGATTGATGGTTGAGATTGGATGTCAATAAGATGTCTTAATCAATGGCCAAGATTGAATTATAAGATAATTCAATCAAGGGTGGAAAATGAATGAGACAATAGAAGATAAGAATGCACAGATAATGAGGTTGGCATAGAAAAAGAGGTTGTTGGAGAAAATTAAATAATTATAAAATTATTTAATTTGGGAGGGAAGGTGAATAATTAAATAATAAAAGCATTATTTAATTATAAAATACATGTGACATGTTGACTTTTAAATTAAATAATAATTTAATTCAAAAGTGGATGAAAATGACAAATTAGTAAATAATTAAATAAGTAAATAAATTTTATTTAATTATAGAAGAAGAGGATAATGAATAATTAAATAATTAAAATAATTATTTAATTATATGAAAAGACAATAATTAAATAAATAACATTTATTTAATTATAGAAAGGAAGAGGCTAATTAGTGATGTAATTAAATAAACAAAATTTATTTAATTAATCAAAGGGAAGAATAAAGAAAGAAATGAATAATTAAATAATTAAGAATTATTTAATTAATAGAGGAATATGACCTTAAAAGATAATTAAATAATTAAAATTATTTAATTATACAAGTAGGAGGAATTGATATGAAAAGGTGGGTTCATAGGCGAAGGACAATTTTTAGTGTCTACATTTTGCCCCTCTTTGAGATGATGTTGAGATGATGAGCTTTGTATCGAGTAACATCATTTCAAAGAAGCAAAGGTATGGATAGAGGAAAAAGGATGGTGATAGAAAGATAGGATGATGATGAAATAAGAGTGAGATGATGATGATATAAGAATAGGATGATGATGGGATGATGATGCCCCCTCGAGAGGATAGGCAGGTTGGAAAAACATAGGTATGCTCTCGAAATGAAATGATAAGGAGGGACAAGATGAATGATGCAAGATAGGAAGTGGATGAAGGAGATGAATGATATGTTATGCTACAAGAAAGTGAGCAACCATGATGTTTGATGTAACACTAGACATGATGTACCAAGGTATAAGGACCAAGGTGACGATGTGTCTCATGCCCCAACGTAATACAACCTTGTCTTGATACAAGATATGAATATTAGCTGGAATAATTTGGATTTGATGCAAATGCAAGATAAAAATGATAACACACACAAGAAAGCAATCATGCATGCACAAATGATACAAAAACAAGCAAGGTATTGCCTCTATCGAGCTGTAAACCAATGAGTAATTGATTGACTGATTTTGATTAATGATGATAGATGATGATAGTGTTGTCATTGTAGGGAATGTCATATCCCTAGATCAACACAAGGATGATTTATTGATTGATGATGATAATAGTGTTGTCATTACAAGGAACAACATATCCCTAGATCAACACAAGGATGATTGATTGATTGATTGACTTTGATTAATTGGGTTTACAACAAGATTAGGATCAAGACCAAAGGATGTGATTGGATTATTTGGCAAGATTGATTGACTTGATTGGTATGGACTAAGGATTGACTTGCATTTGGATTATTTCTTGGAATGATTTGATTGATTTTATTTGAATAAGTGGTTTGGAATGATATGATGATTTGATTGGATGACAAGATGTGATGAATTGAATAGAAGAATTGAGGTGATTGGAATGATTTAGATTGATTGCATTGATGAAGAAATGATTTGATTTGATGATAATTTGAAGACTGATTTGAAGGAGTTGAATTGATGCGGTGAATTGTTTTGAAGAATTTATTGGAAGAAATGATTTGGTTTGATTTTATTGCTTGTATTTTTGTTGGCTATTTGATATTTTTTGTCTTTTTTTAGGACTTTTTTCCATTTTTTTGTATTTTTGGGGATATTTTGATTTTTTTGTATTTTGAAATGTTTTATTCTTTTGGATTTTGAAATGTTTTGATTTTTGGATGTTTGAAATGTTTTTATTTTTGAAATTTTGAAATGTTTTGTGTTAATGTATGAAAATTTGGGTAGCCTTTGTGCTAGATACCAATGACAATGGAAAACCAAGTCTAGGTGCAAGGGTGGGTGATAGGATAAGGGATAAAAGGCTCATGATAAATGGATGGATAAAAAGGATAGGTCATAGTGAATGGAATGGATGTATGCATCATAAGAAATCAGGGATATGATCTCCAAAGACTATGTCGCATAGGAATAACATGCCCCATTCTAGGTACAATACTTAGGATTTTTCATGACAAAGCTTATGACAATAGGATAATGATAGGCTTGTTTGGAAGGATGAGGTATATCAAAAGATATCAAAGCATGTTTCAACATTTTTCCCCTATGTCTTCATCAAGATCAAAAGGAGAAGGGTGGATAAGTGGATCAATATGATAGGTATGTATGATGGCTAAAGATGGTAGGTAGGATGGAAATGATATGATAAGTGACATGATAGGATAGATAGTGCGGATGAGACAAAGTGCCCCCAAGTGTAAGTGACATAGAAGATCAACCTACACATGACCTGTTTGCCAAGTTTTCATCATGGTACTTATCCAGGGCACCTGTTTACTAGGTTTTCCTTTTGGATGAAGGGATTTCACTTTACTTTTTTTTTTTTAGTTTTGTGAATTTTTGAATTTTTTTTTCTTTTCTTTTTTTTGAATAGGAGAAGGAAAATATGGATAGGAGGGACTCAAGTGTCTAGTTCCATGAAAGGTGATAGTCCCACTAGAGATGGATATCATTGCATGGACCATGTCAAATGTGCTCATAGATGTTGGTGGGGGGATGCATGAGAGGGAGATGGATTAGGTAGATAATGGATTATGATGTGGATTATGGAGGAAAATAGTGAATTATGATGTGGATTATGTAGGAAAGATGATAGGGATTATATGGGACTTATGCAAAAGATGAATGGGGAGGCTTAGCCAAAAGCATGGACCATAGGAAGGTGGTGGGGGAGTTATGTGGGATAATGAGTGGAGGGTGAGGAGATGGAGGTATGTGGAATTGTTGTGAAATGGAAGGGAACCATGACCAATGGCTGCACACACTGTGATAAATGTTGAAGCTTTTGATGTGGATGGGGTGTAGGAAGCAATGGAGATGTTTTCTTAGGATATGGGTGATGAAGTGCCTTAGGTGCCCACATAGACTTAGTATTTTTATGACTTTTATTTTTCTTGTGGGAGGCACTATGAGATTCTTGAATAGAGTGGGAATGTGAGGTGGAAGTGGATGGTTGGGAATTTTGTGATGGAGATGCCTCATTTTACTTGCTTTCCTTTTTCTTAGGGACCCAAACCATTTTAGCTTTGGATTTTACTTTTGGAGGTATGGGCTTATATAACTTTTTAGATGTATTTTGCTTTGATTCTTTGCTTTGATGCCCTAAGGCATGAGGGTCCTTAGGATTTTCTACGTGATAGGTAGAGGCATTGAATTTTTTTCTTTTGAATCCCATGGGTATGGTGGAATGAGTGGAAGCTTCATGTTTATACAATGTGTGCATTTGTTGGTCATGATTAGGAATGTTAGGGTATTTATGGATAAATGGATAAGAGGATTGAATGATAGGAATATTAGGTGTTGGTAGTAATGGTGGTAAAGTGGATGGAGGGATATTAGGATTTGGAAGCAATGGTGGCAAATTTGATGGTGGAAGGTGTACGATCACATGCTTTTGACATTTGTAGGATGATGGAGGAGGGATGGAAACATATGTTTTAGGCGTATGATAGGATTCATGATGGCAAGTGGACTTAGGATGCATGAAGGAAGTACCAACATCTTGAGATTGGTGTCCTTGGGATGTATGTCCAAGGCCATGAGAGCGTGGAGGGAATTTAACATGGATGGGCTCCAAAATACCTTGTTCATGAAGGTCTAGACCTTTACCTTGGTGGTTCATGTTTTGGAGTATGCAATGGACAATGGGACTAGGTGTAGGTGGAACTCTAGACACAAGTTCCTTATTGGATAGAGAAAATGAAGCAAGGGAAGATAATGGTTGTTGTTCTAAGGAGGAACATTCATGAATGAGGGTGGAAAGACCAATAGGATATGATGGAGGACTTGCAATGGGGTCGATAGTCGATGATGGAGGATAATTAGGATCTTGATTAGAATTATGTTCACTTAGATCCAAGGTATTTGTTTGATCTTCTATGTGTTCTTGGGAGGCAAGTGTATCATCAAGGGAAGTGGATGTTGATGGATCATGGATAGGACTAGGTGAAGGTGAATTTGGGATATCTTGCTCATGGATAGGTATAGGATCATGTTTCTCATGGGTAGGCGCTTCATCATTATGGATATCATCTTGATCATAGAAAAGATATAGGTTATGGATAGGTTGGATGAAAGTGGTTCGATATTGATTAGGAATAACGCTTGATGTTTCCACATGGTTGGGAGTAGACTCTTGAAATAACTCTTGGGTTGCTTGAATGGAAGTGGAAGGGGATGAATCTTGGATGGAATCAACATTTTCTAGATGGTTAACAACATGGAGACATGATGGAGGTTGACTTGGGCTCAATGGGGGAGACTCTTGAATGGGCTCAAGGGGGAGACTACATGATGGGGTTGTAAGAATGGGCATAGTGTTTGAAGACTCTTTGGTAGGTTCAAACATGTGAGTTGGATGATGTGGCGATGTTTGATTCATTGCTAGTAGCCTTTGGGTCACATCCTTTGTAGGTGGATGGGTGGATTTGGGTAATTCCATGGGTTTTCTTTTGTAATTTTTGAATTTAGGGCATAGATTTGATGAAGGTTTAGATGATGGTGGGGGTAATGAAGAGTTTGATGGGTTGGAAGGTGGAGAGGCCAATGGATTAGGACTAGGACATGGTGGCTTATGGATAGGTATTTGATTGGATGGTGGTATGATAGAGTTATAGGGTGCATGAACTAGATTGGTGTTCCCCTTGTCAAATGGAACATGAGAATTGAAAGGCTCTTGATTTTGTTGCCAAGGTGGACTTGAGCTCCTATGTTCTTGTTGTGATATGGGTGGATATGTTGATGTGGCATTGACATGATAGGTAGATGGGTTTGGTTGGCATGATGATGAAGGTGACACATAGGATTGTGGTTGAATGTGTTGAGGTTGGAATGGTGTTTGAACTTGTGGTATGATTTGTTGTTGTGATAATGATGGATGGGTTGCATAGGATAATGGTTGTTGAGAGGTGGATTGATATGGAAAAGAGTTGACATTAGAAGAGGTGTGATAGGTTGATGAAGGGGTAACATGATATGTGGATGGATGAGGTTGATATGATGATATAGGTGACACATAGGTTTGAGGTGAATTTTTTTGATGTGGTGATTGGATTGGATGTTGTTCTTGTTGTATTTGACAAGTGGACATGAGGTATTGGGCTTATGCTATGAGTTGTTTCATTTGAGGCGATTGGTTTGTTTGAATTTTTTGTATCATGTCATGGACTTCTTGAATGTTTTGTTGGTTTAAAGGTGATTGGCTTGTTTGAGCTTCATGAAGTATGTGAACGAGCTTTCGTGCTATGTCTTCCAATGTTGGCATGGTGTAAAATGATGTTGATTGGATTAAAGAGACGATGATGATGATTAGGATATGATGTGGAATGACAAGATTGGATGATTTGGATGATGTGGCAAGTGTTTATTGGAAGTTTTACTTGGTAAATATAAAACAAAAGATCTCACATGTAAATTCATGAACACACACACCAAACACAATGATAAATTTGTCTTTCAAGATTAATGTTATGATTAAGCAAACACTTGAATACACAACAACAAGTCTAATGCTAGTCAAGTTGGTATGGCCAATTAGGTCTCAAGCTAGGATGCACAATTTTGACTAAGGATTATTTGAAATCAAAATCCTACCACACAGTTGGGGGAAAGGGGTAACCCACCCTTCACCTTCACTTCCCAAAGGTATAAAGTTCTTTGGGGCTTAGCCAAGAGTGACAAGATTTCAACTCCCAAAGAGGCGTGTTTTTGGATTCACACCTTGATTGAGGTCATCCCTTGGAGGGGCGTGTGCTCCAAGCAGGCCTCCTAAGAAGGGTATGACAAAAGTGAACCAAGTGAGGTGTTTTGGAGGACACACACACTTGATTCACACTTGCAGTTGTTAATTTCCCTTTAGAAATAAAATGTGTGTAAGCAAACAATGGAAGCACTTGTTCTTTTTAACCCAAAACCAAAATGTGTGATGGAAGAAAATGGTTCTTTTTAAGCCTAATTTCAAAGTGTGATTGCAAACAAGATTTATTTTAGACCCCAAAATCCAAATGTGTGATCAAACAAGTTGTTCTTTTTAAGCCCCAAATTGAAGTGTGTTGACAAGCAATGATTAGAGATGAAAGATGGAATGTGTGCACCTAGACTTTCTTTAGCTCCAAATTTTTTGTCCACTTGATCCAATTTTTCTTTTGAAGTGTTTATTTTTTTGCACATTCACAAAACCAACAACAAATCCAAAACCCTAACAAAATAATTAATCACTAATATTAGAGAGTTAGCTAGTCAAGACAAATCTGATTTTTGGAAATGTTTTTGCATAAAAAATAAAAACACAAAGAACAAAACCTTGCTAAAATTTATAGAGCTTTCCAAAAATCTAAATAAATCCAAACAATTTGTTGTTTTGCACCCAATATTATTTTCTTATGAAAAATCAGAAAAAAAATTATTAAAAATTCAAAACAAGTCCAAAAATTATGTTTTTTGGATTAAAGGTGCTTGACATCATCCCAAATCTGCAAAAAAAAATTTGTGAAAAGATCTACAACTATTTGTGAGATATAAGCAAATATTTGTAAAACCCTAATTTTCAAAGATCTATTTTTTTCCTAATTATTTTTCATCCAAATTTAAAACATAAAAAATAGACCCCTATTAAAATTTAGATAGATTTCCAGAAATATAAATAAATATGAAAAATTCTCTAATTTTCTCTCAAAATTGATTTTTCATGGAAAAAAACTAAAAAATTATAAAGAACTAAAAACAGCTCCAAAAAATCTGATTTTTGGAATGGAAGCTTTTGATATTGTCCCCAATATACATAAAACTTTCTATGAGAAAATACATAGCTGTTTGAGATATATGGCTGAATATTTGAAAACTAAGGTTTTGTCCCAAAATGATGCAAAAAAACTGCAACAAAAAGCTAACAAAACCTGTAACAAAAAGGATCTAACTCCAAAATTCCTCAAAATTTATCAAAATATTGAGCTAAAAATCAGTTAGGGGGTTCAAGTCAGGTTCACCAAAATGTATATGAAAATTTTGGATAAATTAAAATATGATAAAACATTAACATGCATTACCTAATCCAAATCTTCAATACCTCAAATAGACGCAATGATGGATGAATTAGTTGATTGATTTGATATTTTGGTTGCTCAATTCAACAACATAACATTGAGATGGATATGATAGAAGAATTATTCAAGAATGATTTTGGAAACATAAGGATACTTGAAGAATCAACCCCCCTAATGGCTTATGAGAGGGTTGATTTATAGGAAAGGTTTGATTTGGATTGATGTTTGAGATTGGATGTCAATAAGATGTCTTAATCAATGGCCAAGATTGAAAGTTGTAGTATGAAATAGGGTTAGGGCAATGATAAGGATTAATGGCCAAGATTGAATTATAAGATAATTCAATCAAGGGTGGAAAATGAATGAGGCAAGAGAAGATAAGAATGGCACGAACAATGAGGTTGGCATAGAAAAAGAGGTTGTTGGAGAAAATTAAATAATTATAAAATTATTTAATTTGGGAGGAAAGGTGAATAATTAAATAATAAAAACATTATTTAATTATAAAAGACATGTGACATGTTGACTTTTAAATTAAATAATAATTTAATTCAAAAGTGGATGAAATTGACAAATTAGTAAATAATTAAATAAATAAATTTTATTTAATTATTTACTAATTTGTCAATGCATAATTAATAATTAAAATATATATATATTTTTTTTTTAGACTGCAGGAATCGGGTAGCACGACCCCCTATAAACTGCAGTGCGCCTGGTAAACTTTTTAACGTGACCGGCAGCGCTGGTGCGACACGCCCTTCGGTACCACGGGACGGGGGAGACTAGAACTCATGACCAGCAGAGCCGCAACGGAATTACTTAGCCAACCGAGCTAGGGCCCCCGCCCAATAATTAAAATAATTATTTAATTGTAGTAGAAAAATGACAATAATTAAATAAATAAGCATTTATTTAATTATAGAAAGGAAGGGGCTAATTAGTGACGTAATTAAATAAACAAAATTTATTTAATTAATCAAGGGAAGAATAAAGGAAAAAATGAATTAATTAAATAATTAAGAATTATTTAATTAATAGAGCAATATGACCTTAAAAGATAATTAAATAATTAAAATTATTTAATTATGCAAGTAGAAGGGGGAATTGATATGAAAAGGTGGGTTCATAGGCGAAGGACATTTTTCAGTGTCTACAAAAGGTACAAACCTATCAAAATGTGAAATATATGTATGAATATCAACTAAGGAACAAGACCTAAAAGGACCATAAGGAATGATTTCCTAGGGTGAGAGAGTGTGGTAAAGGATACATATATCATGATGTAAATCCAAAATATAATCATGATATAATAACATAAATTAATCCAAACCTAAGAAATATAAAAATGGATGAAAAAATTAGAATAATATTTAATTTGTAATACTAAAAATAGTGAAGGTATAGTCGATAAAGAAAAATCCTACGGTGTGTAAGATTGGACAAGTTCACCAAAATGTTATTTTTTTTTCTTACACTTAATCTAGGATAATAAAATAAGATGCATACAACTCAACACAAACTAACCCAGACAAACCACTACGCGGAAGCGACTGTAACCTGTCATGGTCTCAAATTGGCTCAAACCAAAGGATATAGGAAAGTGCGGTTGGAGGGGGACTCTTTGAATATCATAAATAATTTGAAAAATTGCATGCCCCTGTCTTGGACTATTGAGTATTTGATAAGGGACTCGATAGATATTTTGAAATATTTTGATAAGTATTACATATCACACATCTTAAGAGAAGGTAATGGGCTAGCGAACATTTTCACTAACATTGGTGTTAAAGAGTTTAGGGAGTGGGGTCTAAATGACCCTCTTCTTATAGAGGTTATTGCTACTATGAACCATGATTGCTGATTTTAATTTGATTAACTTCTCTTTATGGTTGGTAGTGTGCATGTCTTTCCTCACGTGGCTGATTGTTATGAGAATGAATGGTGTGCAAGATTTGAATCAAGTGATTGGTACGGGAGCTGGGTGTCATAGGAAATAGAACTCTATGGTCTTTATTATTCCCTGCTCCAACTCTAGCCTCACACTGATTTTGGGTGGTCTTTGTATTGTTTTCTAGAGTCTTCTTTGTTTTGTGCTTGAAGCCCTCAAGTTGGTTACTTCTACTAATTGTGGCGAGATGGGTGGAGATAGAAATTGTGTTGAACCTTCCTCATGTGAAGCTGCTAGGAAGAGGAAGGAGGTCTGCAGGTGTTGGAGAAGGGAGGGTTAACACCCTACTTGGAGAAACTACATGGTAATAATCCTTAGGTAGCGATACTTTTTGTTAAAGGATGGAATGACAAAATGCTTAAGCTTTACAAGACGAAATTTGCGGTTAATGAAGAATTTATTGCTAGTATTACTAGCCTGGCTATGGACGACATGGAAGTCTTTAGGGATAAAAAGGAGGCGCAGACCGCTATGAAAATATTTTTCAAAGATGATGAAGAGAAGTATGTGAGGCTTGCAAGGAGTGGAGGATATCAGATAAGTTCTCTCAAGGCATTATGGGGGGATGTTGCAGAGGAGTTAATGCACTACATTATGTTGGAAGGCTGATTTTCAACGGTTAATGCATACCACTTCATCCTACTAAATTACTTCTGACACAAGAAGAGCATTTTTTTCCCATTTTATCTTCTGATGTCTCTTGATTCGGGTCTTAAGGATCACAAGAAAAGAAAAAAAAAAATCTCATCTTGCATGTAGGGTTAATTCTTCTCATCTCTGATTATGCAAATAATTTTGAGGTTGCTAAACCTATGGTCACCCCGAAGGGTAAACAGTCCAAACCTACTGAGGAGTATGAGATGGCTTCTGAAGAGGAACTAGCTAGCAAAAAATTCAAGAAAAGGAAATTTATTTTGGAAAGAGAGTCAGAGTTGGAGAAGGATGTGGAATACATTATTTATTCTCTTGCTTCCCTGGAGGGAGGTCCACATTCCCCTACTACAAGAAAAAAGAAAAAAAGGGGAACCATGTGCTAGCAAGGGTTATTTAACTTGTAGCGAAGAAGTTTTTGTTGATGTGCCGAGTAGGGGTCTGAAGGTGAAGAATGACCTATATGGGGAGGCCTCCTCACCACCCCCGATTGCCAAGTAGAAGAAGGTTTTGGGGGAAGGAAGTGGGAAGAAACAGGTTTTGAGGACTGCAAGCCAAATTCTAGAGATGAACCATCCTCTCACTATTGCAAGTGGCCTCTTTGTTGATGATTCCCTGAGTGTCAATCCTGTTATGCAACTAAAAGATAAGTTTGGGGATGCTGCTATTGCTATGGAAACCAAGGATGTGGATTTGGGGAGGATTAAGAAGAGAAAAGAGGTGGCGAAGGAAATTTTGAGTTCCATCTGCAAACTTAAGTCTTTGGTTGTTGTTGAAAAATGTAAGGACACCCCTGCTAGTCAGGATAGGGTTAGTTCCTATGAGGAGGAAGATGCTTTGGGAAAGGAGTTTTTTAATATTGATAGAGAAGATTTGTTTGATGTGCTTGGATCTGCTCGTGAGGGGTCCATTGTCTTGTTTAATCTTTTTAAATGGTTTTCTCATAAACTCAATAAAACTAATGTCAAAGTCAGGGGAGTGGTGGGTTACCTTAGAATAGTGGTTTACACTTTCTAAGAGGAAGGAAAATTCAGATTTTTTCCATTCCCCATACTGAATGGGTTCGGCTGAACCAAATGGTTCAATCGAACCATTTCATTGGTTCGGTCGAACCATTTCATTGGTTCGGTCGAACCATTGAATGCCCGAATAAAAAAACATATTCAAGTGGGTTCGGTCGAACATGGGTTCGATCGAACATGGGTTCGACCGAACCCCTTCAATATGACAAAAACAAAAAAATGTTTCATTTTCACTATCACTTTTACTTTGTTCTTTTACCAGTCACTATCTCCTTGGTGCGCGTAGCGAACAAAGTCTATGATGGCGACCAAACAAGGTTTCTCTCTCTGGTGAAAGAAAATTTTCGTTCCTCTCTTCAAAGTTCATCATTCCAGTTTGCATATCGAGCACTATTGAGCACTAGGTATTTAAAATTCAATTTTTTTAGAGTTCAAAATACATCTATTTGTTTAATTTTGAAACCCTAAATGCAATTTTTTTTAAATTTTTTGAATTCAAATTGCACTTGTTTGAAAGTTTTTAAAGCATTTTCAATATAGTATTTTGCTTCCCCATTTTGCATATATTTTTGTCTTGTTAAACACCTTTCAAGAGAAAAATGAATATCAAAACTATCAACTATCTGTTAGGGGATGAGAGGTCTATAATTCAAAACTACACCCATTGAACTTGCATTTATATTTGGCATGTATTTTAACTTGTTCAATTTTTTTAAATCAATCCAAGGGTTTGAGTAAGGAAAAATGAGTTTCCTCCCAAAGTTAGTGCAAAAAAACATTATAATGGCTCTCAACATAGTCTAAAAAATGGAGATAAATAAATTCCTAAAGACTAGAAGTGTAGGGATCAAGGTCACAAAATAATTTTAAAACTACAAATTTAGGGTCAAACTTGTAGATGAAAATGTAAATTTCATACATGTAGGAGTGAACCATGAAAGTCATAGCTTGGTTTGTTAAGGTTTCATAGTATTAAATCTTATAAAAAATAAAGAATCATATCATTGATTATGTACATTACAATAAAATATCTCCATATAACAAATGAAGCTAAAAACCCTAACCCTCTTTGTCAATTCTATAGTGTGCTTGCTACATGAGTAATTTTTTTTATGAAAACCATGTTTAGGAATGAAAATATCCAATCCCTTATGCTTCTAAACTAAAGTTTGCAATGCTTATGGTTCTTTTGGCCTTATAGATTCTTGAATCATTTTATAATATAAAACCTACATATAACCTACTTTGGCTCTAATAATTGTAAACCCTTTAGGAATTCTAAATTGTTGCATCTTGTCTTGATTTTCCCACCATTGTTATTCCTTTTGAAATTTTTACAAATTAGGCAAAGAATCCTTGCACTTATATAGAGGATCCTTAGGTATGTTCTTAAAATTATTTAAGGTTAAATGACTTAATCTAAAATAAAGGCATATACGGATCTCTTGCAATTGTAACCTCTTTACTAGTGTTCAAACATATTTGATACCTTGATGGCATGACATAAATGATGTTGCTTGATATTGCTTTATCCATGGATACCCAAGTAAAATATGAGATACATCTAAAGAAGAAATAATATGACATAGAATAAGAACTTCCCTCATCTTTTAGACCAAAAAATTAAGGTAAAATAATGTATCCTATAGTTTCAATCAATATATCATTAGTCAATTTTAAATAAACCCTCAAATATGCATATGCTTGTTTATAAAATGATGATAAAACAAAAATTATTCAATGCATACATTTTATTGGTGAGTAAGATCAATAAACACACCCTTACATGGTTCATGATCCACACAAAACCAAAGGACCATTATAATTATTTGGTAATATCTCACAATGTGAAAAAGGTGTCGAAAAAATTAGCATACCTAAACCATAAATTGACTTGTCATAAAGTGGGTGGGTAGCTTAGTGGTGGAGATTTGCATCCTAACTAGTTCATGGAAATTTCAACATGGTATTAGAGCCAAGCTAGGTGCATTTGACACCTATGTTGTGGCTCAAGGGAGTGTGTTGGAGAAATGATACACACCTAAGCCATAAAAGGACTCATCACAATGTGAGCCATTAGCTCAATAGTAGAGCATCCTAACACCAAATGGGAGGTCCTAAGTTTGAATATTGGTTAGTCCATAGAAATTTCTATAAAATTCAATCACTAGTACATAAGAAGAAGAATAAGTACCCTTATAATTTTATTAATACCAACAAATCATTCCTCACATACATAGGTGAATCAATGATTTCAAGCTCGTCAACATGTATATGTACCTCAATCTCATGACCCTCATATAAAACCATTTTATTAGATTTATTTAGTGTAAAATATTTAAATTTTCATTGGGAGGAACAATTGAAGGATTGACCCCAATATTAACCCCCTCAACCTAATTTTTTTTTATCAATCAAATCCTTAATCAATTATTCCTTAATCCCATAAAATGTTGAGTATAATTACAATTAACTCTACAATTTAATAACAAAATTCTTTCTCATTATATATTTTGGGAATAACTTTAGATTTATCTAATGGTCTAATAGGAGGAAGTGTAATCATGCAAGCACTAAGTAAATTTTGAAGCACATTTTACAAAGGAAAAAGTTGGAGGCTTTAGAGTCATAATTATATTAGAAACATTTATAATGTATAGTTTGTACAATGGTCATTTCCATTATTTTTTACTATCCTTTTGGAAATAATTTTTCTTTTCAAATTTACAAGGGTAAGATGATGTAGATGAATCATTAGAAGATCCATAATTAAGTGCGGTAGCCTCTAACAACTTTAGTTCTTAACATTCATCTCACTTGCACATGCAAATGTTAAGAATGTATATACTTTGTAGATCCTTGTTTACAGTCAAAAAATCTAAAATAATAAACTTCAATCCAACATTCCCAATATTTGCATTGACCAATTACAATATTAAAAAGTAGACCCAAATGGAAGATAATACTATTAAATTCCATGGGAAGAACTTAGCCAATAACTTGTCATCATACACAAAATCTAAATATGTAGCACTAAAGAACCTTGAATGTGTCATGGGATCTCCTTTAACATTGTGCATCTCAAATCTAGGATCCAAAAATCCAACAAAAAATGGATATGTAAAATTTTCAATAGAAATTGAATTGTGTTTGATTTTTATATGTATGTCTTTTTTTGTTTCCATTAGGTAATGAATCAACATTACTTTCATCTCAACAAACCTTTAAACATTAATGTCAAGGGTAGATAGAGGCACACTAGGATTAAGGACATGAATGAAAGTGGCAAGATGAGAAATGGAAGGTGGTGTATAAATTTGTCGTGACATAATAAATGAGTGTGGAGTGACAAAGACTTGCGTAGGAATATCACAGTGAGGGGAACATGGGAAGTGTAAAAAAAACTAATGAGAACTAATGTGGAGACAAGAGAACTATGTGCATCATAATAAGTAAGCATGAAATGAGATCTACGAAAAAGGAGAGGATAAATTTGGGGAG